>PUFA01000060.1:3695000-3815000 GCA_003508835.1 Eonycteris spelaea
CATGGAGCTGACTTATTTTGTAGTCCAAGTGGCAGTAGCCCCATGCAGCATTTTTAAAGGATCAGGGAAGGGTCAAATCAAAATCGATTTATGATTCCTCTTTATGACTCATGGTTTTTTGAAATGTGCCCGTTATTTTATTTTCTCCCCATTTCTTAAAATCATCTCTTCCTTTGGCTTCTAAGATCTTCTGTGATTTGTTTTTCTATCTGTTGTACTAACGACTCCTCTTCATTGCACCCCTTTTATTTACATATCGAAGTCTGTGAGTTCACCCGCTACACACATCTTAATGACTCTCAAATGTTTCACCTCTTCAGATCCTTACCTTGGGCTTTATGCCTGTGGGTAGCTGCCTGCCTCTTCAGTTTTAAATTCGCATGTCTCCCATGCATCTATCTCATTCTTAACAGGGCCAACCCAGGACTAATTCTCCTTTATGTCACTTTCCTCACCTTCTCCAAAAAAAAAAAAAAAAAAAAAAAAAAAAAGTCTCATGCTGTCATTGACATGGTAAAAGGGATATCAACCTTAAAATAACTGTTCAAGTCTGTACCACCCACATGTGAGTGGGGCTCCGGATGCCCTCACGTGGGTGGATTGGCTCTGATTATGAGCACAGGCTGCCCGTGGAAAGAGCTATTGAAAGCGGGAGACGCCATATGTAATGCGGCTTCTCTGGAGCACATGAAATAGCATCAAGCCTCCCCTGATTATAGGGGGCCCAAGAAAATCAGCAGGATTTGTCCCTCGTTAAATCAGTTATATGGAATGGCTGTGCCTGGAGTTGACCCTTTTAGTCCACTGATGGAGTCTGCTGTCGCCTTTCGCTTGAACATTGATAATCATTAGAGAAGAAATCCTCTGCGCAGAAGGTCATAGAGAAGATACTTCAAATTGTGCGATGAGAATTGCGTGAGTTTATGCTCTTTCTCGTCATCGAGAAGGGATAAAAATGGATTTTATTCTCTTATGTTTTTTTTTTATTTGTTTCCTGAATGATATTGAAATCTCTTTGACATGTGTTTGTTATTGCGAGTATATACTAACGGTGACTATTTTGAAAATGTGTACCAACATGGCCAAAGTGTATGGAATTCCATCTAGTATAAGAAATTTTTGGTTCCTGAAGGAAAACATTTTAGCATGCTCAGATGCATTACTGCAGGAACTGACATGAAACTTTTTTTTCTGAAGAAATCAGCTGAAATCAATTGAGTGCTTGAACCAGGCACTGTGGTAGGTGCTTACAACTCTAAATTTATTTCATTAATTTCCAGAATTCTACGATAGATTGCAAGTGTTTTATTGTTGAGCATGGACAAGATACAAGTATCATGGCATCTCTTCATCTACTGGGAAAATAGATTGACTTCCTTCTCCACTGTTTTCATGTACACATTCAGGGGGTCTTATTTAACCCCTCCATAGAGGCCACACATACCCTTTCCCCTTCCATGTTCACTTTAAAGTGCACAGCAGTGTTTGCCGTATTTTTCTCTCAATTTATTTTTTAACTTTTTTTTATTTTTTATTTTTTTATATACTCCCAACGGCAAAATAAATAAAATAGGCTCTGACTGTAAACTACAGCAACACCAACCAAAATGCACCACATGCAATGATAACAAACTGGAAAATCGTTTGCCTGTTTTTATCCAAGTAGCTCGTTTTTCAAAAGCTACCTATCGAAAAAGGGGCACGTGTTTTAAAAAGCTGATCCGAGTGTGAAAATCACTTCGTTTACCTCTGACATGGAAAGCAAACATGATTGAATTAGCATCAAAAACAATGAGGCCAAAAAATTCTGCCTACTAAAAAAATCAATAAAGCAAAAACAATATATAAATAAGTAAATATATATATTCACTTATTTAATTTATATATACACATTTACTTATTTATAAGTAAATATATATTATTTATTTATGTATACATATATATGTATATGTGTGTGTGTGTGTGTGTGTGTGTGTGTGTATCTATCTCATATTTGTCTAAACCAAAAACAATGAGACAAAATGGGCCACATGCACTTTGTCACCATTGGCAGTTGACACCCACAGAGGCACAGCGCTGTCCTCAAGTTGACCTGTAACTACGATTCCTCCTTCCCACAGCCCCCGCGTCTGCTCTGGTACACGCCTGTTTTTCTTACATAACATCCACACATCACAACCCCACCAAAGTTGTCTTCCCTAATGTCTTCGCTCTCTGTTTATTAGTTGTCTTTTTTTTTTTTTTTTTTTTTTTTTTAAGCCTCGGCGGGTTAGATGTATCACTATTTGTGTCTTCCCAGCTGACACACACCGAACTCTAGTTTTTCTCAGATGGTAGAGGTGATCGCAGGCTAGGCTGGCCGGGGAACCGAAAGGCTCAGAATTCTAAATCACACAGTCACATTTTCCTGTGACCAGATGATTTTGGGGTTGACTGCAAACTCGCTCCATTTGACCACTAAGTTGTAGATTTGTGCCAGTGATTTTTTCACATGCATATTTCCCATCGATGTCAACGCGTCTTTTGTCTGAGAACCAGATCAGTGACTTCCAATGGAAGCAGACAACTTTCGTGGCACCTTCTTTCCTTGCGTGGTGTGACGGTAGGGAAATTGGGGAGCACGCCTCACAGTATCGTGCTCGTCAGTGACTCTTCGCGAGATGACTTGCTGTTGTCTTCACTGACGGGGTAAATGGTCCCGGCTGTCACCAGCCCTAACTAGACTGCTGGGTAAGGAGAGGGCTTGCTCACCAGGTCATGGCAGAGTCCCGAAGAGACAGCGGAAGTGTGCAGGGCCACTGGAGGCCTCTGCTTGGGAGTGACACAATGCCGTTTTTGCCTTAAGCTCCTGGCCAAAGCAAGTCACACGCCAGCCCATATTTAGCAGTGTAGAAATGGACTATTTTTTTTTTTCATGGGATGAATTGTGCAGTTAGTTGCAAAGGACCTGCATAAAGAGAGGGGTGAAGAATTGTCAGTTTTGCAATCTACCGTGACCACTAAACAGCATGTTCTCCTTTAATATGGATTGTATATATGATTCTGTAAGAAATGTCAATTTTTATAAATTAGTAGCATTTATTTAATGCGTTCCAATAAGAATAGCTTACCGTTGGGCATCAAGGTATCTAAGGTCTAGTTATGGCTTTTTCACTACACCAGGTGTGTTCGTTTCCTATCACTTGTGTAATAAATTATCACAAATGTAGCAGCTTCAACAACGTAAATTATTATCTCACAGTTCTGGAGGTCAGAAGTCCTAAATTAGCCCCATTGGGCTAACATTATGGTGTCAGCAGACCAATGATTCTTTTGGGTACTGTAGTAGAAAATCCATTTCCTTGTTTTTCTCAGTTCAAGAGGCCACCTACATCCCTTAGCTCAGGGCTCCTTCCTTCATCCTCGAAGCCAGCAGAGGAGTGTTTTCTCTCTTCTCACCTCTGCGTATGTCCTGACACCATTTCTCCCTGCCTTCCTCCTGCAAGAACACCTGTGATTAGCCTGGACACTCTTGGATAATCCAGGATAAACCTTGTACGATAAGGTCCTTAGTCACGTCTGCAAAGTTTATTTTATGGCGTGCAGTGTAACATTCACAGGTTCCAGAGATTAAGACTTTGCCATTGTCGGGGGCTATGATTCAGCCTACCAGGATTCAGCAAACTACGCCCTGCAGCCAGATCTGGCCCGCCACTTCTTTGTGAAAATAGTGTTTAATTGGAGTGCAGCAATATCCATTCTTCCTACATTGTCTGTCTACCTTGATGCTCCTACCACAGAGCTGAGTTGCTAGAGAGCGTGTGGCCCACAAGGCCTCAGTTATTTACTGTCTAGTCCTTTACAGATTCACTGTCACCTTGTGCAAGTTATTAAATCTCACTAAGCATTATAGAATCGTGGCTTTTTATACTTAGAACCTTAAAGGTAATTTTGGTTAAACATTACCCTATATGTTTCTTTGCATAAATCACCTTTTCAGAATAACTTGTCATTTAGCTTCTGCTCAAAAGCATGGAAAAAGAGCTCGCTGTCTCATGAAGCAGTTCAGGTTTATTTCAAACATCTCTAATTCTAAAGAAATAGAAATATATTCTTCATATTGAACAAAAATTCTCTTCCTGCGACTTTCTTACCTCGTTTTATTTCTCACCTCCGGAGCCATAGAGAATAAGTATAATCTCTTTGCCACCCAGGAAGACTTTAAGAATTTGAATCTGCTGTCATCCGTCAAAGTGATGATGCTACGGGAATGATGGGTTGAGGAAAAGTGACACTGGGTGACAGCGTTAATCTAATGAATCATCAGGAGTCTTATTCCTAGTAAAAATATTTGGTGTGGGTGACCAACATGGGGGCCATGTTTCTGTTCTCTGTGATCAGGGCACAGTGTCAGCAAAGGAGAAAGCCAAGCAAGCCCTCCCCTAGATGACAGTTATGTCACCTCCTGGACTCGACGTTACCATCAGCCGAATGCAAGGGAGTCACTGCCCAGGTCTAGTTCTTTTAGGTCCCTTTACCAGTGCCGAGGAGAGTTTCACCAGGGGGCGGATTCCTTCTTAGTGCTGCACTGCCTGTCCCCTCCCTGCCAGCGGACTAGGTAGTTGTCCATTTTCTGTGACACTAACAAGTCCTTGCACATCTTTACAGACGCTCTTTTCGATTTCCATTTCTCACTCGACTATGAGCTCCTTGAGGACAGAACCGACTCTTTCTCATTTACATTTACATCTTCAGTGCTTTTTCCAGCCCTGGGACATAATTAGCCTTCGATGATTTTTTTTTTTAATGCAATTCAATACATTTAAATCGATTTCGTGGTACCCGTGAGTCGAGGCCCCAGACAGATGAGAGATGCCCAAAAAGCAATGCCAGTACAGTGACTTCCATCCTGGAACACGTCCCTGGACCTCCTATAGTGGCTTCCTCTCCGATGATGTAGCGTCCCACAGTGAAATGTATTATCGAAACACATGCCCTTCATTAATAGCGATGCCTCTGCGGTAGTAATAAGTAGAGCGACTCTTTCTCTTATCATTTGTACAACTGGAAGGTCCTCCCCGGAGAGTAAGATATGTGAGACTCGTGATTTAAGGGACCGAGGCCAATGAACTCCTTTCTCATTGTGTCCAGTGAACACGCGAGGTCCGAGCAGAGCTGTGGCCGTGGAGTGCTGGCCGGGATTAGCGATGCCTTACTCCTGTTTTGTTTACCATAATGAACTGGTCAATAAACATCGCAAATTGTTTATCTCTATAAATCTTGACAGATTACTCTTTATGAAATCCATTTAGCAAGTGAGGTTTCCCCATAAGGATGAAAAATGAAGATTTTAAACAGATTGTGGGAGAAGCGTCGGCTCTACCAGGAGAGTCAGTGTAATAAAGGCTTCTTTATATTAATATTACGAAAACCATTTATCCTCACAAAATCAATATCACAATTCATCTTAGTTTGGTCTTTCTCTTTCTAAGCTTAAAACGTCTTTTCCTTTATTATGTATAATTTTGTTTTAATAAACGTGAAATATATTTCATTTAGGAGGTGCTCTTGAGGGGCGATAACTTATAAAATGACATCAGACTTGTAGCTTATTTGCTAAGAGTCTTGGAAATGTTTAAAATTATATTTGAGTGGCTGAGAAATTTACAGGAATCATTTTACTTAAGCCTTAATTACAAAATTATCCCCAATGTCCTTTGGGCTAGAAATAAACTATAATATTCAGGATAGTCTCCTGTGACTTCATTCAGATAAAACTCCCTTTTACTGAAGTCAAGCAATTATAACAAGTCAGATATGTTAGATAGAACAATGGCTGTTATGAGAGACTATAAAATCAGGAGTAGTCACATTTAATTATTCAAAACACTGCCTGCTTTCCTAAGAAGCGATTTATTTATTCCATTTGGATTCAGAACTTAATATCCCATGGATATTGACAGAGCTGACGTAGAGGTAAGCAAGTAGCTGGAAGAAAATAGAACAGCATCAAGGAAAGGAATTATGTTCTACACTGGGAACTGCTACTCTGAATGTACTGTGTATAAAATAAGTGTGATTATCTCATGAGTGAGTGGTAATAAAAACAAATACTCAGGAGACACTCACTCGTGAGTGGTGTGCTGATAAATATGCATTGGGAGGAGCTTCCTCTTATTGGATTTGCTTACCCATACAACCTAAAAGGCCTGCAAACAATATACTCTAAGTAATAGCATATAATGAAATTAAGAACAAATTAAATATTTTGTTGCTTCTGTAATTCCACTTTAATTTCAATGCTTCATTTTCTTCAGCTCTAATACTTAAGTAGCCTAAACAAAACGTCTATTTTAAAATGGAGTTCTGATGCAATGTCTGTACATAAAGGACTTAATATAGTTGGTCGTAGGAGAAAAATGTCCTTTAATCGTGACATAAAAAGGACAAACTACAGCATAGCAGTTTTCAAGAGAAACTGTACTTTATTTATTCCCTCGGTGATATTAGTCCATAAAACAAATTTGCAGCTTATTTAGCAGCCTTAGCTTTTATCAGCCTTTTTAAGGGTGTTGAGTGATTACCCATGAGATCACACCATAAAAGTTGCAGTGGGATAAAGTAACTCTATCCATCCGGCATCTTTATTAGAAAGTATAGATGAATCCATAAGGTCGCCACTAAACGTATCCTGTGGAGAGCCCCGTTTAAAGGTGCCTGGTCTTCTTACAAGTACAGTTTTGGCTTCTCTAATACTTTGTGGTACCAAAATCGCTCACCCTGATCTGTGACATTAGCCTCGCCTACCCGTGTGAATAATTCACTCTGAAGAAACACGTTTTGGTTTCTATCATGGCCAAATGCCAGGATGCTGATTTTTTCACAAGCTACTTTGGGACCAGAAATGTAAGTTGAAGTGAAGTTCGCTCATTACATTTATGTCACCAGCCTCTTTTCACAGATCATAGGTGATGCTGTTTTCCAACCATTCTGGATAAGGGAGTTTAGTGCATAAAATAAAAAAAATGAAATATATATATGGAGACATCATTAGTATTGGACCGTTGTCTTTCTCAATATGTTTTCTTAGTGAAATTTAGTCTTTATAAAACTAAATGTAGACTTTCAAGATTTTTAGGGAGAGTAAAGATTATCATATCTAGTTTTCTAGTTCACCACTTGATAGGTACTTGAAAAGATAATTTTATGAGGACTTCATCTTAATTTTTAGCTGTCAGGGTAACTGTTTTTGTGAGAAAGTAAAATTTACAGTATTCCTAATTGAACGACTGATGTTCAACATAATCTATATGATGTATTCTGACATGTGAAAAAGCAGTATAATACTTTTTGGCCATTAATTAGTTGACAAAGAGAAGACTTCATTTAATCAGTGTTTTGATAAAGGATTGTTTGTTTGTTTGTTTTATTTCATGCTTGTTTGTTTAACTCAAGCACACTTGTCAGTACGTTGGCTAAAACAGACCATCTTATTCTACCATGTTATCAATGGATGTGGCTTACGCTATGAATTATTAATCAAAACTTTATTCTCTTTAATGGTTTATTTGTTTTGTTTTCAGATGTCGGCCTTGCAATTGTCATCTCTCAGGAGCCTTGAATGAAACCTGTCACTTGGTCACGGGCCAGTGTTTCTGTAAACGATTTGTCACTGGCTCACAGTGTGACGCCTGCGTTCCCAGTGCAAGCCATTTGGATGCCAGCAATCTGCTGGGCTGCAGCAAAAGTAAGTGAACTCTGGCTTGGCACTGACGTAGACAGCACCCATTGTTTTCTTTCTCCATTGAGAACCCATCAGAAAGTCTTGCGTGCAATGTGGAGAATTTAGGTAGAAATGGGGAAAAAAAAATACACCCAATAAAATGTGTATTCTTTTCCCTCGGTTCGATCATTGAATGGGATCGTGTGACTATATCAGTGGTGAGACGTTTACGACAATTCATTGAAATGGTAGTGCGAAGAAGGTGGACGGAATCCTGATTTTCCCAAGTGTTGGTTTCCCAGTACCCAGGACTTTCAGTGTAAAAATCGGGATATGACTGGTTAAACCAAAACTATTGGTCACCTCACCAGACAATTTTCTATAACAGATGGAAAATTTATACGTATGGTTTATGTGGTTTATGTCCTTCCATCCCACAAATTGTATGGGGCCTATGCTCCTATCGTTCATTGATAGTAGAGCGATCATTACTACCATTATTTATCACAGCATATTACTCAGTCCTGTATTTGATATCCCTTTCTTTCTACTTTCGCTTGCATTCGTTGTTTAAATGACTCTCACCTTTCTAGTTTAGCTCCTGGAGATTGCATTTTAGTGTCTTTTGACTTTTCAACACCGTTTTCGGTTCCTTGAATTGACGTCACGAGGTCACCTGCAGTCCTACCATGTCACCACGTGTTGATAAGTCCTTCAACTTGTCTTCAAGATCATGTGTTCTTCCTTTTCCAGAATTCCTAAAAAACGCCTGCTCTATTTTTTTTGTGGTAAGAAGTCGTCTGCAACATACTGCACAATACGTGTCCTCCCCAAGGTGTCCTGAGACTGTCATCAGTCACAGTGCCAGGAAATGCCACAGTCAGGACCAATCATCATAAACGTGCGGGCCTAGGACTGTGCTAAATATATATTTGAGAGAGAGAGAGAGAGAGAGAGAGAGAGAGAGAGAGGAGAGAGAGAGAGAGAGAGAGAGAGAGAGAGAGAGAGACAAGGAATGGAATACTGGACTCCACAGCAAGTGTGCTAGATTTTGAGGAGGCGAAAGGCAGGGTGTAGCTAATGATTAACAAAGCGAATTTAGATTGTGTACGTGTGCACGTTATCTTCAACATCCTTTGTTTCATTGGTACTTCTGGGTTTTAGTGTCAGTGAAGCCGGAGGTATTTATGCTACTCTTGAGTAAGGCCCGTCGTAATTGCCTGTACGTTAATACAGTCTCAGCTCAAATCTGGTTTTCATTGAGCATTTCATATATGTTATTCACTGATTTGTGTGCAATTCTAGTATAGTCGAGTTTATGCCTTTGGATGTCAATTTTTAAACCGAATTGCGACAGCCTTTCATACAATACGTCTTAGCAATATTTGATTGGTGCTGCCACAGATTTTGTGTGAAAGTGTTCGCATCAGCTCTACTCTTTGCTGCCCATCCTTGCCCCTGGGGCACGGTCTAGGAATTACACCTCAGGCAAAACTGGGTGTTCTGATCACTGGGGACCCGGCCCGCTTTTCTTAGCGGCAGACGGTTTCTTCCGAGTCCCACCTTTTCTTCTCTGCGCCAAGCATTCTTGGTGTTTCCAAATGCTTCCCATTTTAATCATTTCAAAGACTTTCATATTCCTAATCATCCTTCCACGGACATGCTCATTTCGATTTTCTGTCTCGTTCAAGTCGCGATCCTCAGTATTGAACGTGTTCCTTCAACGCTCTAGTTATTGGTGGCGGTGCTGCTGTTTAGGTTTGTGTTGAGTGGGATTTACAAAACACTGTGCAAAATCTGAAGCCCCCGCATCACCAGAAGTAATTCATTAAAAAAAAAAAAATGAGACAGGATTCCTGCCTCCAGAAGAACTCCAAACAGAGCCAGCAAGAGTGACGGACACGCCGGTGACGGAAGGGAGCAAACGTGGGCACGGGGGCGTGCTAAGTGTAGGATGAGTGTGGGGGGGGGTCCACTTTCTCTCCCGTTCCACCTCGATTTCCACGTGGTCCTTGTGTTTTATCCCAGCAACGGCCAGAACAACCAGCTTCGTAAAGGTATGAAGTTATTGAAAGGATGTAGTGCTATCTATTGTTGAAACTGTGAACTACCTCTGGCTGGCATTTTTCTCTCGGTCCAACAGATGTCAAGAATGTGTTTGCCTTGGAAATAGGCTGTATTTTATGGTGTCCTTCTATGCAGCTTGGGTACTGTGGATTTATAACTATCACCTTTCTATTTTCTTAGAGACCACTGACTATAGCTTAGCGATAGTATCTGTGATTTTTTTTTTTTTTTTGGCATGGGGAATTGAGGTAGGAATCCTAAGATATAATTTCCAGAGTGCAGGAGAATTGATTTGATTTCAGATCGTTAGCCACTCTCTGTAGCATGCTTCCTCGTCGTGTGAATCACGTCTTTCCTATCAATAAGTATTTCACGCTTTCAAAGTGATAGTCATTGTCTTCGGTGGGGGAGACAGAGGAAAACAGTATTCAGTAGCTCTGCTTCCTTCCCCAGACTTCTAGCTATGAACGTGCGCGCGTGTGCGCGCGCACACACACACACACACACACACACACACACACGTTTCATCAAATATTCCTGATTGTTTGCTGTTTCTCACTAATCGCCGATCACCTCTTGAATAGCATCAAGCCCAGACAAGTAGTTCTTCTCATCCTTGTTTTCTTCCGTGTATAATGACCAGGAATACAGTTCACAAATGCAACATCCTTCTTTTAGCAGAATGAGATACCCACGATGAATGTAGATGTTCAGGGTCCCACCAGCCATCATTGCCATGTGTTATCTCCTCATCTCATTGGGGGTTTGAACAAGGAAAGTGTCATTGATTTTCTTCAACAGGCAACCTGTAGTATAGTTCCACAGTATCATTTCTGTTCCTTGTTCCTTGTAAGCTATACCACGTGCTCTCCAGTGTCTTTCCTCCTTTAGACTTATGAGTTCCATGCAGGCTCTGCCAGTGATTACTTTCCTGTTAGTATATTAAGACAGAATACAATTTTCCCATGAGAAAATAGTAGTTATGTGTACCTATCATCAGAGAAACTCTTTACGATTTTTAAATATAAGAATCAAGATGGCCTTGCTACATATTTTGAGGGTAGAGAGAAAGAAGGTTGTATTTACTGAATACGTACTTAAAATACACATATGTATAATACTATATGTATTACATACATATATGTATTACATACTATATGTATTACATACATATATACATATAGTATTACATATAGTATTACATACATATATACACACCTGCACACATAGATGCACACACATTTTATATTCGGAATAACCCCGAGAGGTAGGCGTTATCATCCTCTTATTATAAATGAGGAAACGTTCAGCGCGTCCGTTAAAAATGTGACCACAGTCATACAACCACTAAGGTGCCCAAGCCAAGACAAAAGCGCATAGCGCCTGCACGGATGATTGTGGTCACAACTTTATTATACTTTCTTAAACAAGAGCCCGGCATATGCAGAGACTGCCCTGGCCCCTTCGATGAATGAACATAGGACCATTTTCTCGGAAATCTACTTTCCGCACATAAAGAGTGGATTCAAGTTACCTCATGCCCAGGATTCCATATTTATTTTTAGAGTGCCATCGAGCCATCTAAACCTTCAGGTCGATGAAAATTCTCATGTTCATGTCAAACGGGCACTGTTCATTTATGCTGTGAAGTAGGACAAGACTGTGGTTAGAGCTGGTCATAACACTTAAGCAGCTTTGAGTGTTTGACAGAGTCCGTGTGTGTATTTGTGTGTGTGAGTGTTTGTTGCCACGGAAATTTTCATGGAATATGAATCATTTTCAGTACCCTTTGACCTGGGACTGAAACATCTCTCTCAATCATCCTAAGAGTATTTCATTGTCTTAGAAAATAGTCTGAAGGTCAGTTTTGAGTGCTTTAACCCCAAAATCTTTTGCGTTCCTGGTAACATGCAGAGTTTTTGATGTAATCACTAATATTCACTAAAGATATATTAAATTGCCATGGATTGCAAGGCTCTTTGCGAGTGCTATAAATGGGACAGTTTATGATCTTTGATGCTCCACCAGGAACAACGGGATTTAGAGATGAAATTAAAATCCACCGAAACATGAAATGCACTGTCAGTGTTCATTCAAAGTGACCACGTCCGATATGGCAAATCCATGAATTCAAAAATGTGAGGTGTTTCAGAAATAATTCTCTTTTTGATGTATAAAGTTTATACATCAAGTGGTTTATGTTTAACACGTGCTTTCCCTCATTTGGAAATTGTTAACTACTTTTGTCCTCTATATAAACAGACATATGGAGAGTTAAGATTTCAATATCACAATGGAGATTCCAAAGGAGAAAAAAAAAAAGATAAAGAGGAAAAGTGAGAGTGCATCTAGTTTGAATATTTTTCTTTAAATATATGACAGCAATATCATGTATCACAGTATTTGAGACATTTATAGAAAGCCTATACTCAATATATAGAATCATATGTATTTCAGAATCAGTGCTCTTGAAATGCTTTCTTAAAACGTTCTTATTCGATTATATCATGCCTTTAAAATGGAGTGCATCGCTCACGAATACTGATGAAGCAGTAATAGTACTTCGTTGAAAGTCTTTCGCCCGGTGTGCAGGGCCACCTCGCTTTCCCACTACACTTCCCCACCGTCCCCATTCCCCACCTGCTCTCCCTCAGGATTCTGTGTGGCCTGACTCTCGGTTGGCCACAGCTACTCACAGGGACCTGCTAGTCAGGTGGAGGCCAGGTGGGCGCCAAAGTCAGGATGTCTAACGCACAGCTTCTGTCTGTGTGGCAGGGGCCTTGAGCTGGTTGTCTCCTGCCGTGGGTGGCCACAGCTCGGGGCACGTGCCGCTCTACATAGCCTTAGGGACAGCGTGTGGAAAAAAGTTAAAACGGAAAGACCTATGTGCAAAACTGTCCCAAACTGATAAGGGCAGCTGACCGTGCCTTAAAGTTTATACATCAAGTGGTTTATGTTTAACACGTGCTTTCCCTCCGGGAGTCTGGAATTTGGGGGACTGTCCCTGGAGACAGAGGCTGTCTCCAGGAACAGCCCCTGATAACAAACCCTGGATGCTGTGTGTCTGATGAGCTTCCCTGGTTGGCTCCATTTCACACGTGTTTCCCCAGCACGGTGCCGGGGGAACTGAGCACATCCTGAGTGGCCGGAAGCTTGCGGCTGGTTTCCCCTTAGCTGCGAGGAGGACTCAGTCCTGTGAGTCCAGATCACGGGGTGGTTTGGAGGGCCCCGTGCGTAGGTAGAGAAAGTGCTTGCTGTCACCAGACTCTAGAGCGCTGCTCCATTTTCCCATTTTCTTACATTCTGCTCACGTTTTTGAAAGTGGTTTCTTGATTAAGCTCTTTATTAAGTTCCTTAATTGGAATGTGTTCTCTCTTTTTTTCCTGAAACCCTGACTGTAACCTAGTGACTACAGATACTTTATATATAAAAATATTGATAATTATTTGATTGGTTCATTTCTGGACATGAGTTTGTAAGGCTTCTTAACAGAACATACTAATGGTTTAAAAATGAGGTGACAAGCAATTTCTTATTGAAAGTCTTATTAAGTCGTTCTTCTCTCAGTGTACAGAGGATCCTGCATCATGTTAAACCAGAAAGGGGTAAATAAACCTGTGGTTCACAGTGCTTTCCTCTTTCGTGTTTATATATTCTGGGGTTGGGGAGAATGAAGGCTTCCTCTAAAAAACAGCAAAACTAAGGAAACTATACAGCGGTAAGAGTCAATGTTTTCATGGTATTATTTATATTATACAAAATATCACTAAAATAGTGAGACAGATGCTTTTCTGTACCTGATAGAAGCATTCACATCATCTCTAACAGTCATGGCATCTCTAACAGGTGTGATGTGCAATCAGGTGCTGGTGTATTCACATAGTGTTTTCAAATTGGTTCTTGCTAATATTTAGACTATTTAACATCCATAATAACCATAGCTACGTGTATCACCAACTATTATCTATTTTGTACACTGTGCTCTGTGAAGCAAGATGAAGCATTGTGCTTAATGCAATGGAAAAATCCCTTTTGAGAATCTGAAAAGCATGCTACTTAAATTTCAAGTTTCAATGGACCTTCTTTGCATCAACTTTTAAATTCATTAAGTAGAAAGGAAGTGTTATGCATCCTTGGATAGTTTCTCAAAAAAAAAAATGCAAAGAAAGAAGTGTTTAATATGAGTGGTTCCCTCTCTCTCCAAACTATATTTATATCAGTTACATAGTACTACAGATTTGTTTTATGCTTACAGATAAAAAAAAAACTTTGTTTTAGACACTCCTGATATATAACCTTTGTTTGTTAACATTCTGGTAAACCACATGTCTTCCTGATAAAGTAATCCTGAGTCAGAAAGACCTCTATGCTGGATATCTTACTTCAGTTTACTTGTGTGCTTATTGATTGCCTTCGCTAATAAATGCTCTCTCCGTTGTAATTTAGCTCCATCCCAGCAACCTCCACCCAGAGGACACGTTCAAAGTTCTTCTGCTATCATCTCTCCTGGAGTCCACCCGATTCCCCAATGCCCACTGGCTGGCTTACGGTTTGTTCAGGGATGGTTCTGAAGTCTACACAACTGAAGATCAATACCCATACAGTGAGTATGAAGGTTTCATGATGGAAAGATGTAATGTTCTGAGAACTGACACATTAGCTAAGTTCTTTGACACTGAGATAAATGCTGTTGTGGTTTCCTCTGCCTGGCACAGTGTCTCAACAGAGAGAGAGAATTACAAATCTCACTAGTAATCAAAGAAACGCAATAAGATGGGATGCTTCTTATTTGAGAAACCCTTAATGCTTATCAAATACTCAAAGATGAAGAGAAAAAGGCCCTATCCAGCAGTATCGATGAGGATGTGAAGGAGCTGGAACTTATACATAAACCGCCGGCCTATCTGTGTGAGTTCACTGGTACAACTTTTCCGGCAGGATAAGTAGTTAAAATACATGAAAAACTTTACCCTTTTGGGTACTATTTGACTCAGAAAATATACTTTAAAATATATCTTAACAGTCATTAATGAATACAAAATCACAAATATATTCAACCTACACTCTTTCTAACAGCAAAATGGTGGAAAACTTCAGACTTTCAAAATTTTTCAATAAATTATGTACCTGGAATAATAGAATCCTGATACATTATTAAGTAAATTGTAGGATATGATAGCTTTAAAATGATATATTAGTTTACATGTGAATGAATGGAAATGTTCATGATGTATGTTTAAGGCGATTAGGTATTAAAATAATCTATAATTATATTTTAATTCAAAAATATGTAAAATTACCGAAGGGTTATAAGCAAACCTAGCTATAGTTTTCTCTGGGTGTAAGAATTACAGAAAATTTATCAATATTTCTATTATATGGATTCAGCTTTTTAAATTTGTGGGTTAAAAATGGAGGAAACACAACACGATCTTAAATTGAAAGAAGGTGTGAACAGTGAACATTATCTTTGCATCTATCACTTTCATGAAGATTTTAAAGGAGCTTGAGACATGTCTTTAAAAAATATTCACTCAGAGGTTTTAGATATGGTTTCCCTGAAGGCAGAGTGAAGAGATGGGAAATGTTCCATTCCTCCAGCTCCATCTTCTCTGAGATTCAATCACAGTCATGTTTGCTACAAGCTAATTTAAGAAAGTAGCTTAAGAAACATTGGAACAATGATGCCAATTCAAGTCTCCATTGTGTCTTCTTTGTTTCATACCCAATTTTCCAAATTCATTTTAACATACTTAGGTAGGAAAGTATATAAACCTATGTAGAAACACCCAATTCCCATACTCTTGCTCAAAATGTTTGGGAGGATGCCTTCTTTTAACCTATTGATTGGCTGTGAAACTTCTGCATAGCATTCAGTTCTATTTTGTGTATATTTTCGCAGCTGATATTATGCACCTAATTCGGTATGACTTGCAACGACCCTATAATGTCCAGACCTTTCAGATAGCTCCGAGTGTCTCCTCAGCAAGTCTTGTCTGAAGTTAATGGAAACCCTGAATTTCATGATGCAGATTGCAAAGGGAAGTGAACATCTGTCTACATCTGCCACGTTGGCAGAGCACCCTGAAAACCTGCTACCAGAATGTTTGTTTTCTTCCAAATATCAGCGTGATGCAGGTGTCCTGAAACTTAAACTTTAGTGACAGGAATAGAGAGAGTTATGCAGATATCGAAAGTGATTTTGAAGATGACAGGACCACTGGTTGAATTAGTTCTGAAGTGGCAAATTAGGGGCACCCAATTTTTCATACAGCTTAATTAAACAGTAAAGCTAAAGTGTAGTTTATATGTACTTCGGTCCAGAAGCATGTTTTCCATAGTAATGTATTGTGATCTGTTTTATAGAACATTGCATGTGAGTACAACAATGTGGCTCTCTGTAATTGTACTAATATAGAATCCAAATAACAGTTTCTTATATAGAAAATGTGTGCTTGTTCACTAATCAGGCAATTATATAATCCTATTAAACAAAGTATTATTTCCTAAAACCCTATTTTTCATTAAAAAATGCCACTTTGGGCATTTCTTGACAATCACTATAATTAATGATGTGGAAATTATCTGCATGATGGCATTTGAACAGTGAGAACAATTGGTTACTGTTGTCAGAACTTTGTATCATTCTAATAATATCCTCGTGTTTATTCTATTTCCAGTGTGTGGATAGCATGTGCAATATGAAAAAGGAACAGCACTTATATTCAGTCGGATGAACACAAATCTTTGGGTTAAATAAAGGCATTTGGAATTATAGGTGGAGAATCATTGAACTTTTCAGAGAAAATTAATAGTGTTGTCTTCCAAGCAAGTTCGATCATTGCTCAAGACCATTATAGAACTTCTTGTTAGAATAAAAAACCTTCTGTAGCTGGCCAGGTGCACAATGGGATTCTGTAGGTCAGTAGTTTCCAGCCTAAGATCTTGACAACTGCTGCACGATCATTTTTAGAGCGTGTAGATGATTGGTCCTTAGTAATAGCGTGCTGATAATGTGGAATGATTTTACTGATTTTTCAACTTTCTGAATAATTAACTTTTAAAAAATAAGGTGTCGGTAACGGTGTCCCTAAATAAAATTGCGCTCATTTGCATATTCCTAACTTTTCAAAACTGGAAGAGAAAGGCATAGAAGTCAAGTTGCTTCACTGGGAATTACACATAATCAGCACCTGATAGCGCCTCCCGTGCAGCCCTAATCTGTGTCTGTGTCGGCAGTGTGAAGCGAACAGCTGTCATAGGAAACAGTGTTCTTTCAATGGCAGTGACATTTTAGGAGGCGGCCGGTGAATCACGTTATTATTGTTTTCCCTACCTGCGTTTGCAACTAAAAGAGAACTAGACAGAAGATCAGGCAGATGGAAATTTAAAATAAAAATTGTCTTTATTACGGATGAAAACCGATTGGAGAATATTCGTTTCCGTTGCAGGAAGACAGATTAGAAAAGAGAAAACTCAATGGGTTTGATCAGGGCATGCTTTGCTTTCGCCCCACAAATTCACAGCCAGCTCAATCATTTCTCATTGGGCATGCCACGAGTAAGGAGATAATCCTTAAGTGTCACTCGAGGGAAATACTTCCATAGAGAAACTAGAGGATGACAATTTTGACATTAGCAGTTTAAGTTTAGAGTTTCAGACTACGGTATATTTTAATGAACCAGGTTTTCATTTGTACCAACTTTACTATTATTCTAACTTATGAACCCATCCTACAATGTAACAAGTGGTCAGTTGGTTTCTCTAAGAGAATAGAAAATATAGAGAGGACATACAAAAGAAAACAAAAAATATAAAAAGCAATTTATTATAAGGCTGCTAATATTATTGCCCAAATTGAGTATATATGGAAAATTATTCATTCATTTACTTGTCCATTCAATAAAATTTTATTCGGCTCTTACTCCAGACCAGAAACTGTGTGAGCCACTAGAAATACCAACATGGAACAAATGACTTTCATTATCGAGGGGGCAGGTAGATAAGTAAACCAATACTCTGTGGTTTCTGTGTCCTGATTGGACTCTCGTGCAATAATCAACATATTTTCTTGAAGCATTTGTAATGACATATATAACAGAATGGCCAAATCAGCCTTCACTCGATGTTCACTGTCTTTTCCATTCAGGTTGCTATTAAAAAAAAAAAAATACCACCAGCTGGGTGGCTTATAAACAACAGGAATGTATTACTTGGTGTTCCGGAGGCTGGACGTTTAAGGTCAGGGTACCAGCCTGGTCAGGTTCTGGTGAGGTTCTCTACTGGGTTGCAATTGCCAGCCACCTCACATGGTGGAAAGGAGGGTGTGCCATTCTGGAACCTCTTTTATCAGGGCGCTAATCCCATTTAGGGACTCACCTTCAGAACCTCCCAAAGACCTCCTCTCTTAATACTATCACCTTGGGCATTAGGCTTCTAGGATATAGGTTTGGGAGGACACACAGATTTAACCTAGCACATTCTCTGTTCCATAAAGAGGTAGCTATGCTTCAGTTAGCCCGTGTCTCCCTCCACCAGGCTAGCACTGGGGCAAGCACAGTTCTCTTCTGGCCCTTGGCTTCTGCAGAACCTTCAGGGGATGCTGGCTCGTTTGTGAGGTGTAGCTGGCCAGACCTCAGCCATTGGTATTCTCATGGCATCCACTTCTGGTGCATGAAGCTGGTGAACACATGTTCATTTTCAGCTTGGTTAGGTCTTTGTGAACACCCCACTCTCTCAGCCTGCCCCAAGCTCTGTCTGTTCTAGGAACATTCTGGATTTGTTGTCCATGTCCTTCATTCACCCTTTGGCCCTCCCACGGCTGAAGGACCATCTTGGCCCAGATGCAGAGGGTATAGTAGATGCACTGGACAGCATGCCCACTACTCAGGAACCAGGACACCCTGCAGATGGAAACCAGATCTGGGTGCCCAGCTCTTCTCCTGTAAGCACTTAAATATGCTTGGCCTTCGTACTGCCCCGTCTACCCTTCCCACAAACACTGTCCCCCGAGGGGGCAGGCAGCAGGATTGTTCCACAGTCCTACAGTCCACTTTGTATCCCCTCAGAGAACAGCAAGTCCCAGGCGCATGACTCATCATGCCCACTTCTTATCTTTTTTTTTTTAACTTTTTTTTTGTCTGTTCTCTCTTTTCACAATTCTTCATGTCTCGAAATCCTATTTATCCAGGACTTATCTTTTATAAATTCGCCATTGCTAATAACACATGTGTGCAAAATTTAGCAACTTATAGTAACAACAAACATTTGTAATTTTGCAGTTTCTGTGGGTCAGAAATTCGGGAAGGGTTCCAGTCAAGTTATTGGTCAAGTGACAGATGTGACCTGTGACGGTACTTTGCCGATGCTTAGTCCAGTGCATTCGTCTTTAACAAGCAAACAGGTTACATAGACAAAAATAGTCATTTCTGTATCAGAAAGTTAAAAAAAAAACAACCCTTTCTTTTACATCTTCTATAGAAAGGACAGTATTATATAAAGAACAAAACAAGAGCTTAAACAACTTCTAAGTACTCTTCATTATAAAAGACACTTTTCTTTCATTAAACTGCACAATAAAAGTAACCGGTATTCGCTTTATTTCAGCCTTTGAAGTATTTACTATATTCTAATTCAAAAGAATGGATTGGTATAGTTTATGTAGTTAAGTCATATAAGAAAGCAGAAATGATTCCTTACCGATTGGTGGAATGTAAATATTCTCTTTTTTCTTTTAATTTCAGATACCCAACACTTCTTAGACACTGCCCTGTCTCCGTATACCTCATACTCCTATTACATCGAGACCAACAGCGTGCATGGGTCAACAAGGAGTGCAGCTGTCACTTACAGGACAAAGCCAGGGGTCCCGGAGGGAAACCTGAACTTAAGTTATGTCATTCCTATTGGCCAGACTCTGTGACGCTGACCTGGACGCGCCTTCAAATCGTTCTGGCCCGATAGAGAAATATATCCTGTCCTGTGCTGCTTTAGATGACGTCCAGCCACGTGTTCCCTATGAATGTCAAGAAACCTTTGCGACCCTGTGGAATCTGGTTCCATTCACCACGTACCGGTTTTCCGTGCAGGCATGTACTAGTGGGGGCTGTTTACACAGCGCACCCATCACAGTGACCACAGCCCAGGCACCTCCCCGGAGGCTGGGTGCCCCCCAGGTATGGACGATCAGCTCCACAGAACTGCACGTAGAATGGTCTCCACCGACAGAACCAAACGGTAGGAATTCAAGGCCTAGATTTCCTCTTCTTGGGCAAAACGCGAATTAGAATCTAGGCCCTTGGAATTGTGCGATAAGGGTCTGGCGATTGTCTTCATTTTCATAACCGCGGGATGTAATAACTGAGAAACAATTTCTAAAGATATAAGATCCTATTTGTCCTGGTTAGTAGAACAAGTGTATTTCTTTAATAACAAATTCCATTCATTTAAATTGCCCCTTAAAAGGCTAATATTATCTTTGCTCTTAATGACATCTGCCACAACACAAATTATGTTTCTAATTTGAAACTCACTTATGAAATGCATTATATTTGACTGTGTCACAAGTTAGGGCGCCCATAAGCAGTAAATTTTCTATTTTAGGCAAGAAAAGGATATAAAATCATACAAAAAATATGTATATAGGCTAGTGGACTCCATTAAGTTAATTTTTGTGTTTATACAATTGAACCCTGTTATATAGGCCAGATACACGTTCATAGATTTTTAGTAACTTAATATTACATACATATTATGGCAAAACCTTTTTTCTTAGACTATTTAAGTTTGATAAAACTGAGTAGAAATTAACTATAATATACTAATATATATGTGATAATGTTATTACATTACATGATTATATTAAACAGAAAATCAAATTAAAATTTCCAAATTTGAAAATATACACATTGGAGATATGATAAGAAAATTTCCCTAAAGAAGTAGCTATTCTGAGTAGAAATTATGACCATTCTTCCTGAAAAAAAGAATTGAATTTAAATGTTATAAATTATACTTATTTTGTGTTTGTACGTTTTCCTTTTGGTTTGTTTTCCCATGAATACACTGTTTAGTAGCATTTTATACATTCACCTACCACCAGTTTTTTTTTTTATTAGTTCCTATTATCTAGATTGCTAAGGAATTGCACAGGTAATCAATCTAGTGAGAAAAGAATGAAAAGCCAGCCCATTTCACCTGATTTAACCCTAGCCCACCCCCCAAATAGGGTGTTTGTCTGACGAGCCATCTTGGTTTATTGTTTTACTTCCCTAGGAATAATTATAAGATATGAAGTATATATGAAACGGTTACGACCCGACGGAGAACCCTCGACAGCAGAAAGCCGGGTCTTCGAGAGCAGTGGCTGGCTCAGTCCTCACCCGCCTGCAGAACCCGCCAGTGAAAATGCACCGACACGTCCTCAGACAGCCACAGCCGTCACTGGCTTGGAGCCGTATGCCAAGTACGAGTTTAGAGTCTTGGCTGTGAACGTGGCCGGCAGCGTGTCCTCTGCCTGGACCGCAGGAAGAACGGGAGAGTCAGGTGACGATCAATGCTTTGAACTCTGATTTTAAAACTCCTGAATGCAAACGTTGCCCCGAATTAGTGGCAGCGCCACTAACGTGCACTTGAAAAGCAAGATCATAAACTTATGTACGCCCACGAGAAATGTACCGCATCGGTTGATCGTATAGATAACCCAAGGTCATAAAGTACGTGCAGTAAGTTCAAAAGGGAAAAAACAACAAATGCTTTAGCTATTACTGCAAGGGGGAAATGACTTAAATATAGGCTTTAGGGAACGTTTGCCAAAATGGCAGTCGGTTTCCAGCCCTAAAGTAGTTTGGCCATGTGTCCCCTCTTGCTCCAAATTCAGCACCATTCACGTTCAAAGCGATGCCTTACAAGTCTTCACAAACCTGATTTTGTTTTTTTGTTCCTCATTCCAAAACAAATAGTTTAGCTTCTAGATCGTACCTAATGGCACAATCCCGGATGTCAAAATCTAGCATTCACAAGTGTGCTTATAAGCAGTTGGCAATATGGAAGGAAGGTGAAAAGTTTTAATTCTCTTAACTTATCTTTACAGGCAAATGAGATATGTTGATTTTCCACCTTACTCTTTACATGAACAACACTTCAAATTCCATGGGTTTTAACATGTGTGTGTATGCGTGTGTGTATGTATATATGTACATATATATTTGTATTTACATATATTTATATATATATTTGTATTTGTATTTATATTTGTATTTATATTTATATATATGCTTACACACACACACACACACACACAACACACTTTTGTTAATGCTTTGAATTCATGACTATCCGAAGAAACCCAGGTCCTGATTTAACTAAGACCTGTTAGGACTGCAGAGGTTAAGGGTAGCTGTAGGTTGATGCCCAAGGGAATCGTTTCATGAATAAAATGTGCGTTGTGCTTGAGCATCCCTCAATGATGAGCAGCCATCTTGGACAAATAATGGTGCCGTGATAGCACAAGTGATGAGCCATGGCATCCTGGAAGGAGAACATCAAGGTCAGAAGTGGAAAGTAATGGGCGATACTGAGTCCTGGACCCTCATAATCTTACGGGTCACTGGCTAATGGCAGTGTGAAGATGCCTCCGATGATACACCTTTCGTTAGCACGTTTAAATCCATGTGAAGATCTCATGGGTGGCAGGGACGATTGTCTGTATGTGTGTACACCCTGCACATGTCAATTAAGATTTAGTGAAAACTTGAAAAATTTCTTTAGGGTTATTTAGAAGATTTTAGACTTGCATCTTTCTGAAGAATCATATTCTCCCAGCTGTATCAGTTTGGCTCGGTGAGATACTTCTTTACATAAGAAATTTAATATGTCACTATGCATCGTTCTGAACTGCGTGGACTGAAATATAATCTGTTTTGTTATTTCTCCTTTTAAATCCTTCATCAGACTTATCCCACCCAGTTATCTACTATGAATTCAGGCAAATTTCTAGATGACTTTTACTTTGTAAATAAAAAAATATATATATCCTTGCTGGTGATATGAAGTTGGAGAAAATACTTGCAGGTAACATTTTTAAAAAATGAATAACTTTGATACACGGCATCATATGATTTGATTTTTAAAAATCGGAACATTATGTAAGGAATGCGATATTGCAGAGGTTAGAATAAATGTGTGGATTCGGTTTGGAGAGGCCGTGAGCCCAGCATCCCTTGTTTTGCCATCATTGTCGCTGTCGTTCACAGAGCCCGTACTCATGAGCCCTCCTTCCGTGAAGTCCCTCTCACCGTACGCCCTCAACGTGTCCTGGGAGAAGCCAGCGGATAACATCACAAGAGGAGAAGTTGTGGGGTATGACGTCAATGTGATTTCCGAACGGTCACCTCCACAATTCATTCCAGTGGTGTTTTCACAGGTATTGCTATTTTCAACTAATGTCCTTTCAGAATTGGATGATGTCTTCATTTGGATATTTTCTGAGTTTGCAGAATTTAGTGGCAGATTCTCCCTTGTGCATTCTTTAAATGGGGCATTTATTTTTTCAAATGATGTTGTATGTACAAGGCCCTATATATATACTTATGTCACTTATTTTTTTTTCTAATGTAACTGTATATTAAAACAAAGTTGGTATAATTTTGTTTCATAAAATCTACTTTTTCCAGTTAACACACATTCTTGAAAACCTTGCAAGCAGCTGACTTTTGGCAACTATGTACTATTATATTATTGGACATACAATGATGCATTTAACCAATCCACAAACAAGTGATCTCTATGTTGTATCAGTTCTTTTGGAAATATAAATCACGTTGATAAGAACATCTTGCATGTATGTTTTGTATATTTCTATTTCCTTAGAAAAAATTTTGAGAAATGGAATTTATCACAGCTTATAGCAAAGCTTATGAACACATTCAAGGTTTGGGGTAGATGATAACAAATTGCCTTATAGTAATTCCTGCTCCAGCTAGCAGTAACGAGAGTAATAATCACTGCTAACAGTCACTGAGCTTTGCTGTGCACATGGACTAATTCATTTGATGGATAAATACATACGAACAATCTTGGAGGATAAGAGGCTCTCGTCAGCCTATAGTTATGACCGTGGCCAATGTACTCCGTTAGCCCATTTTATCAACACGGGGGTGGCCCGTGACAGAGACTGGCTGATGTCAGCCGGGCAGGTCATTCTCCATACTTGGCTATTTCACACCTCTCCTGAGCGAGGTGCTTTCCGGTGGAGGTTAACGTGACACGTTCTTCATACGTGATGTATCCTCCATGAGGCTATCCACGTTCTTCTCCCTCAGACTTCTCGGCTCCTCACCTTCCAGTCTTTTTCTTTTATGTCCGTGACCAACACAGCCGAGTTACTGCCACATAGTCCAGGCGTGTTCGACCTTGAGACAAAATGCAACCACGTACTAGGACAACCCATCTATAAACCAAACTGTTTTTCTGCTCCTTTAAGGGATGTCCTTCTTTAAGGGACGTCCAAGGCACCATCAGTCTGAGCCGAGACTGCGCCACCAGTGTGAGAATGGTGGACGCCGTGGACATCAGGATGACCTGCTTGCAGAACATCCATGCCTTGCGGCCCTGCTCATGTCCGTCACCAGACATCTACTTCCGTTGTATGATGAGCCTCTGTTGGGCCCACCTGACCCAGGTCAGGAGGACTAGCTCTGGCTGCAAGGCCGCTTGACGTACTTTTCAGGCAGACTCCCTGCTTTTACCGAGCCCAGCAGCGTGCTGGGAGCTGTCCAGCAAGTGCTCTGTAGTTCTCATTGCGTGTTCAAGCCCTTGCGCCAGACCCCAGAGGTCCACCCTGTGATTCCCTTACTGGAGCCTTGCCGTCTGTGTCCCACAGCATCCCTTCCCACGGTAGTCACCTCTGGCACCATAGGGTCCCCTAGGCTTTATGTCCCAGCTTGCCGGTCTGCTCACAACACAGCCTTGGCCCTCCCCCGGGTGCTCTCGCGGGGGGTGGCATTCCACGTTCCTCAGTGACTTGGCCCAGGGGTGGGATATGCTCGCCTTAGAACGTAAGACATGCAATAAGAAACACCGTAATGTGTCTTATCCTAAAAGCAAGTTCATTTTCTAAAAATCTACATGGAATCCCGCCAGGGTTCTAAATGGGATGGATTTTATAGCAATATTAACTGTTGTACTTGTTTTGGCGTTTTATTTTTTTTTTCAGAAGATTTTAAGTCGCATGGCACAAAAGAGGAAAGTTTCTATCCTAAATACCTTAATAACCATTTATATTTAGAGAGATAAAGGATTAATAATTCAGTGTTTGATGTTTTTACTGATTTCCAAATGTAATTGCAGTGGAATTGTACTGTGGTTTGAAATTATTTCTAGAGTTTTAGAAGCTGTGAAATCACCTTTATTTCTGAAAAAATGTTATGTAAACGATATAATTTATATTCCAACCACACTGCTTTCTAGACCTACTCACTTGGGTTATGAAATTTTAAAGTCAATATCCAGGCAAACATTCCAAATGAATTGTACTCCTAAAGAGAAAATATCTGGAAAATTACTCCAAATGTTACTAACTTCTACAGTTTTTATACTTATGGAACTTAATTTTATGAAAGATTATTGCATATGTGTGTATATCAACACTCTTTAGAAGAAATAATTTTGTGCTTACCCGTGCTTGGTGTCGTACTCTTCATTTTAATGACCTTTTTTTCCTAAATATAATTTTCAGTGGTATTTACAGACTAAGCAAATTCACATGGTTGCTTTGATCCATTCTAGTTACAATGGTGGCAACTATTTCATTACTTGTTTAAGGACTATTGAGTTCCTCTCAATCTCCTTTGCTCAAATCTGCTATTTTCATCTGAAATTGTGTGATAAAGATAATATTTTTAAAAAAAGGTACCTGTTTGATCTAATCTGTATATGATTATTTTCACAGGGAAGATAACTGAGAGTTGACCTCATGTGATGCTAAGCAATAGGTTTACTTTTTGCTCTTCTGTTATTTTTTTTTCTTTTTTTAATGATGGGATTGATTTAGCATAGTGACATCTTTCTGTGACTTCCTCTATCAAATAGCATGTCAGCATCACTGCACTAGGTTAGCTTGGCCAAGCCCCACGGTTTTATCTGGACTTTTTCATAATAGCAATGATATTATCACCATCCTTTATCTCTACCGTTGGTGACAATAACCATACCACCATGCTGCTTTATGAGGCAATAACTTGGTTTCCTCATTTATCCACTCAGGAACTGGATTATCACCTCATGAAACAGTGTGATTGTGCAATTATCAGTTAAACCCTAGCTTGTTGAGACTCTCCAGATCCCCGATAGAGATTGACTATAATTCCCTCCGTCTAAATGCGTGCAACTTCGACTGCCAAGATTATATATTTTTTATACTAATCACCTATTACCTGACTTTTTTTTTTTTTTTTTTGCCTTGAAGGTGTTATACACTGCTGAATCCCAACAACTGTCCTACGTTGTCAGAGGACTAAAACCTTATTCGATATACGACTTCACCATTTCTCTCTGCAATTCGGTTGGCTGTGTAACCAGCGCTCCGGGAGCAGGGCAGACGTTGGCAGCAGGTAAGCAAGTTTCAATGGGCGTGAACTATATATACCGTGTGATCACACACAGACTCCTACAAAGCTCAGCGGCTTCTCCAGTGGGGACCTGATATTTGTCTTCTGTGCTTCCCCCTGCTCCTTCAGTAACCACGCTTGCTACTTACCTTGACATTTTTTCCTCAGGAAAATGAAGCGAAGTTGAACCGGAAGTCCTGAGTCTCAGCGTGTCATAATATTAAACATAATTAGATGCGGAGTAACCGCAGGGCTCAGACACTATCCTAGATCCTAGTCGTGTCCCCGCCATTGTTGGAAGTGTCCAGGAGCCCTCTCTGGGGGCTCAGAGTATTTCTTCTCTAAGCCTTGACCTTTTTTTGTAGAGTTGAGTCCACTCACTCTTACCCTATGTGGCTAAAAGCAGATCCCCAGGAATTACTGGTTTGCCCTGGTATTATATTTTGCCTTTAGACAGTAGGGTATTTATTAATTTATTTATTATTAATAAGACGTTCTCAAGTTTCTAAAATGTAAAAGATGTCAAGTACGATCATAGTAGAATGTGGTTTGCATCAAATTATGCGCGCTTCACTTAGAACAAACTAGGTTCTCTGCGGGCAGGATTGCATGTATTATTATCTAGATTATTCCGTGACTCGGAGTTTAGTGTGTTTCCAAAACAGTTTTTCTATCAGCAGTCCAACAAGGCTGAGTTCCCTGGTGCTGTTTAAAGAATTATAGATACGAGGGGGATGAAAGAGTCCCAGACGAGTGACAGATAGTGCGCACACATATTTAGCTACAGAAATGCTCCCCGGACCTCTATAGTTGTCTGCAGGTCTAAGTCCATAGCATCTTGTTTTGTTCTGCTTTGTTTTCATTCTGGAAAAACTCGTTAGACTCAAATGATCCCCTCCAATTTTTTTTTTTCCCCTTCAAATTTTTGATCGATGAGAACAACTCCAAAATTCCAAGGAATTACGTTTTGTTATCTCTATGACTGAGCTCTCTGTGTTTTTATATATTTAACCTATATGTATTTCAGATCTTTGCATACACATAGGGCGTGCCTAGCTTGTTCAAAACACGATTCTCCTAAAAGATTGTATATTCATTTACTTTGTGTGCTATGCCCCTTCAGGGTTACCGGATATGGATAACAGAGGAAGACTGTATCCTTTAGGAAAAATAATAAAATTCAGGATCAGAGAATAAAAATTAAAAGAGGAATCAGTCTCCCGGGCTGGAGAAAGTGAAACAGGAACAGCACGAGCTAAAGCCTGGCCCGGGGTGTGGTGAAGGAGAGGGTGGGGTCCCAACCTTGTGATTTCAGCAGATCTGAAATACAGCTTCTTGGGGCTGTGAAACACTTGAGTCATCTCGTCCGGCCCACTTTGCAACCTTCCTCCCCGGCGTTTGTGCAACCTCTCTGATCCCCTCCCAGCTCTGAGGCAAATTCATACCATGTTTAGAGACCTCTTGCAACTGAAGGGCGACATGCCAGTCCCTAGAGACTGGACAAACCCTGGGGCCAGAAAGAGTCAAACGAGAAACATCTAGGAAAGCAGAGCCCTCCACGTTCAGCGCACCGACGTAACACCTGCGCTGCCCTCAGTGGTCACAGCGCCGGTGCCCGGGGCCGGGAAGGCGGTGCACCGCGGGCTCCCCGCACCCCTCGATGCAGGGCCTGGCGAGGGGCTTCAGGCCACTTCCGCCCGCCGGAAGTTATAGGACTGAAACCGGCCTAAGCGCCCTGACTCCTCTCTCTGCCTCTTTATCCTTAGAAAAGAATTTGGAAATTCCTGTGTCCTCTGAAAGCCATGAGATGTGCAAGCTAGTTGACTTTTTACATTAAGAGCTTATTCATATATTGTTGGGGAAAAATAATTAGCCGGAATGCCAGGACTTGAATTTGGGCTCCACCATCTACAAGCTGTGTGACCTTGAGTGAATTACATTAACTTCTGTGCCTTTGTTTCCCAGTTTATAAATAAGGATAACCTACTTTATAAGGTGCTTATGAAGATTAAAACAAGTCAATACATGCTAATTTTTAAAGTAGTGCCAACACAGAGTAAATCCTCAATAAAAATGATTTTTATCAGTCACAATGTAAATGTTATAGAATGTCTAATGCTATCAAAATCAGTAAACTCATTTTACAACTTAGGGCCTGTAAGATTATTACAATGTAGATGTGACAATAGAGAGTCCTAAAACTAAGCACCACGCTGCAAAACTGAGCTGTAGGAGGATACGTCTAAAAGCATTTTTCAGTTCTGCAAGGAGCACGTCGTTCAGAATTATGATCACGCATTTCAAAATTTTGCTCAAAAACTGCAAATTTCAAATTCATTGTCTGCAGTATACAGTTAATAATGCCATAACCATATCCTTACCATATTTTATTGTGAATGCTTAATTCGGTGAGCATCTATTAAGGGCTTACTGCTTAAAACACTTTGGGGGATTCAAAGCTAACCCGTTCCAAGACACCTTCAGGATGTGCGCATCCAGGTGTTGACATATAACCGACAGAATTAATGCCATGGTGGCCTCTAAGAAAGGATCAGAGGAAACTATGAGAACATAGACTATGGGATGGATACCTGTGATTTGGGAGCCTGGGAAATTACTCAGAGTGTTAGTCATTGTCTCACAGACTCATGCTGTCCCAGGTACTGATGTGATGAAAGGTAGGGGTTTATGAAGATTTTTCTGGCAGTAGAATACAGAATAGATTAAAAGAAATTGTATAAATAGAGTCTGTAGAATTTTCTAAGAGTCCACGGTGAGTAAGTCAGATAAACAGAAGTGAAGATTGAAAGAAGGGAACGGAGTGAGATCAAGGAAGAAAAATCCACAGGTAAGAAGAGAGAAGAATTGAAGATGACAGCAAAGATTGTAGATCATGCTGACGCCATTAAATATAACGAGAAAGATGAAGGACGAACATATGGGAGAAATAAACCCGTAAGTTTAAGTTTGATCGTTTGATAGAAATGCATCCATGATAAATATAACCAGCCAGCAGCAGAAAGTGTGACTCTGGAGTTTAAGAATGATGCAGATTTTGCAATCATCTGCATATGGATTGGAGCTAAAACAATGGATGATAACGAATTAGGGAAGGCAGAGAAAATACCGAATAAAAGTTTATATCTCAGTGAATGCGAAATTTTGGGAGAATAGAGGAGTAAATGGAACAGAGAAATGATCAGCGTTTGGGAAGGAATCTGGAGAGAACAGTATCAGAAAAGTCAAGGGAAGAGAGAATTCTCCAAGGAGAACGTTCTCGGGAGCACCATATGCTGTAGGGAAAGCGAGGGAAATGTGAGCCACAAGGAATGTGGGGTCATTGGTGACTCCCCAGTGACGCTGGTTAGTGTGGTTGGAGCAGACGCTGGAGCGCAAAGGACTGAGAGCAACGGCAGAAGGTGCAATGGCCAATTTAAAACATGCGAGTCTCTGCCAAAACGTTCCTTCTATTCAATTTCCATTCAAAAATTAACCTCCGTTCCCCTGTAAAATCCTTTCTTTTGTTGACAGAAAAATTATTTTAGCGTTATTCTGGGAAAACGTGTATTTCTTAATCTCTCAGTGTGTTTGTCAAAACTCTGACTCTCCATCTGCCAAGCAGAGTAAACTCACTTGCAGGATAAAAGTATGGAATGTCATTTTTGCTTGCTGTCTGATTTACTGTAAAAGACGCCATATCAGGGGGATTCAGATCAGTGAGAATAAACTTATTTGTTTTTATTGGCTATGGAAAAACCCAACAATTAGAGATCCAGGATCCTCCTTGCCTCCTTATTTTCAGTAGATAAGGTTTTTATCTAAATGTTTTCAAAGATTAAACATCTGGAAGCCGCTCATAGGTATTGAGTCATACAGAAAACAGTGAGAAGGCCGATCCTTTTGAAGGGTAACAGGTCTGATGCAAGAAAGGAGTAAACATTGACTTGCAGCTTCACATTTCTTCCTGCTCTGTGTTTCTTTTAGTAATAAAATTGCAATTTGGAGCGTTTATATGACTGCGACACATTCTAATGTATTTGTGAGAAATTTCCCTGTGAGTCTAAATGTGGTTCATGAGTTCATGATGGGAGACCAAAAGCAGCCAACAAACATTCACAAAATGAGAAAGAAGACCAAAAAATGACAAGCGGCATTCCACTTTTTTGAAGCACTGATTCATGAAAATGTGTTTTCTCCTTAAATCTCAGAGAAATAAAAAAAAAAAAGAAAAAGGTTTATCTGACCTTTTCATTAAAAAGCGTGAGAGTTATAATTTGCCCCCTTTTGTTTTAAGTATTTTCGCATTCCATACGTGCTAGACTTGGTGCATTTCGTCCAGAATATCACATTGTTTCTCCTTTGGTTTGGCAAGAATCTGAGGGCGCAGCAGCTACATCTGCCCCCATTGCGGAATCTTTGAGCAAGGTCATTGGTGACTGTGGAGTTGCTACTCCATAAATGAGGGTGATGAGCTGATGGCCTGGACCCTCCTAGAGCTCGTTTGTACTTTTCTTCAAGATTACCCTTTTACTCTAGGAAAGGTGTGTGTGTGTGTCCACGTCCTTTGTGATTAAGAACAATTTAAACCTATCTTCAGGGAAGTTCCTTTTGGCCATCCATTCCCAGAGGGACTATGTGATATTCCCTTTGCCTGTCATAAATTGACCTCTGCACCGTGAGCTTAGAAGTGCCCATCTTCCATTAAGCAAGTAATTAGTGGTGCATTAAGCTTTTCTGAATCCACAGTAAAATGTATAGGCTGCGGCTGGGCTGAAAACATACATTGTTTTGCATGCAGGTACATGAGCCTCTTCATTGTGGAAAGGGCCCAGAGTGATTAAACAAGCACTCTTAATATGTTAATTCATAATTTTAATTACAACAATCTTGTATATATAGTCATTAGTGAATACCAATATAAATATTTTTTCTATCTTTTTATTCATAATGCATAAACCAATCATCCAGTTACTTCTCTGAGGTTGCCTCTTTTTGTTTCATAATACAATCTTTGTTCTTAGTTATGAATGCATTCTGTTCGTTCCTGTCTTGAATAATCCCTCATTAAGCTAGTCACTTTCTGCTCCATGCTAAAAAGGAAAAATTATCATGCAAATGTGGCGCGCCATATTAAAAAGCGCATTACCAAACACTTTTGTTGCTGTCCTTCAATTAGTTTCCCTTCTTTGAATTTAATTCCATTTGTTGTTAAACTACTGACTTGATGTATGGGCTCATGAATCTGCGGCCGCTGCCAGGAAACCAGGGGAAAATCAAAGGCTCTTGGAAGAGCTGCAGAGGCGAGCTGAAATGAATTTGCTTCACCTTTGACAAGAACACTCAGCAGCACAGGAATCCTCTGATGATTCAACTTGGCTAATTATCCGATTCTTTATTTCAAGAAGAAAGGCGCTGTTTTACAATTAGGGAAGTGTAAAGCAATCTGAGAAATTTGGGAATGACAGACGACGGGAGTAACTTCTGAGATGCACAGTATCTGTGCAAACCTGTCTAGCCCGGTGTTCTCAGGCAGCCGTGCTGGTATCCCAGCACTGGGGGCATCCTGAGTACGTGGCAGGGTTCTTGCTTGTTTGTTTGTTTTGCTCTTCCAATTATTCTACACTTTTAACCAACATGTCACATTTCCATGGCTCTTCAGCAATGTTTAAGTCGCATTGCTCTTGATTAAGAGCTTTTGGTTCAAAGCAATACTTTTTAATTGCCTAATGATATAAGTCAGTTCTTAGGAAAAAACCGCACATTTAGGAGTTCATTTGCAATATAACTGAAAAATTCATTGCATGGCAGTAAAACAATTTACTGTTAATTACAAGGAGAAGAATTTGCTGTAGCATGCTCACAGATTGCCATGAATCATGCAGCACTCCTAGAGATTTATAACAGATGTGTAAGTGGGATGAATTAGCAGGGTTTAATAACAGAGACACAAATCATGCAGACTTCAAGGAGCTTTAATTGATATACTAGAATGTGACGGGCATGAATCACTCAGCCATTCAACAGCACTGTAACATATGGTCAGCTCAATATGCCGCATCTTAAATCGGTTGGTGAGTCGTTGGTTGTCCCATATGGTGGAAGCAATATATTTTTCATGATTAAAAAAAATACATCCATTTTTTTAAAGAAATATGATTGCAAAGCATGTTTGTTATTGAACAGTTGCCTGAATGCCAAACTTTTTTTTTATGATTTTTTTTTTAATATGGCGGCTTCCCAAAATAAATAGTGACTATTACTTATAAAGCCAGGTCACTGGAGGCACCACGAGAACCCAATGGGTGCTTGTTGGCACACTCAATCCGCAGCAAAGCCTACAGAAGAGCACCTGATGACAGCTGGGATTGTCAGGGAGATCCTTCCGACTTGGGCAGAGCAAAGAAGATGAAAGGAATGATGTCACTTTCATAGAAGTTCTGGTATGCCAGGATTTGCAAAGAGGATAAAATGAGTTGAAAGAGAGACCCTTACTTAGCAAGATAGGAACCTAGGAACGTGATTGTGATAATACTGTGATCCCCCATCTCCAGGTAACAATCAGAAATAATGTTTAATACCAACCTTTCCATTAAACGTTCGTTCTTTCGGGAGCATGAAAGAAATCCTGGCCCCCATCACAGAGATGGTAGCACCAATTCCGTGTCATTCTTGAATTATTCTAGTGCATAAAAATGGGTATCCTGATGCAAACCGGTAACTGGTACCATGCAAATATCTTTGTATTGAAACTGGGATCGGGCAGCTTCTGCAAAGCTTTTCAAGCATTTGTAAATCTGACAGGCTTGAAAAAGGAATATTGCAGCCTTAGAACTGTGGCTGCCAGAATTTAATGTCAACAATTAAAATTTATTTTGATCCTTACCTACTGTTTATTACTGTTTGTATACACAACAGACCTTACTAATACAGAGATGCACTATTAGATGGAATTACCATCTGTTCACAGTGAAATGCTGGCATCTGTCTTAGATGCTAAAACTAAAATGATATTATTTCTAACAAAACAAAATTAACTGCTTTTACTCACCAACTTTAATTTTGAAAGTGTGAATTCACTGAAGACAAAGGCTTATTGATAAAGTATGTAATGACCTCTGTCGTGAGGTCTGTATAAAGTATGTAATGACTTCTGTCGTGAGGTCTGTATTTAGCTAGGTGACCCTTTTTGGGCACACAGAAATGGCATGTAGAAATCATACTTTTAAAACCCGTTTTAGCTTGTGTGCTAATTACGGCAAGTCATGAAAACAACACGATTAAACTATATAAAAATGAATCAGAAAGACTATACTATACAAAATATTTTGATAGGTCTGCCCTAAATAAGTATAAGGAAATGAATTAAATAGATAAAAATTCATCTAAATAAAGTTGCCATTGGTCTCACAGTGACACCTTTAGGAAAATATAAACTATCTTCTCTGAGAGACTGTTTTTAATTTTCTCCTAGACTGATATATATGTATGTGTGTGTGTGTGTATATATATATATATATATATATATATATATATATATATATATATATATATATATATATGGTGTATATTCAGTACCCCTCCTTTTTTAAGCCTAAGCATCCTATAAAAAGGGTCTTAGCTTTTAGAAGTTAAGAGAACTTGCAGTATCGAAGACCATGGTAGATTCCATACCAACATGTCAGCGATACTACTTTCTGCGGAGCCAGACTTCAGTTCTACGTATTACAAAATAATAAATCGCGTCCCACCAACGTTTAATGCATGTACACAGTGCATTAATTGTGACTGTAGTACATTTATTTGTGCTAGAAGAGACTTGAAAATGATTAAAAAATCAATATTTTTCTGTCAGAGAAGCAAGTGTTACGATGCATTTAAGTAGTTAATTGCATAAGCCCCATAAAAGCTTCAGGTTTGGGTAGCAAGATGCCATAATTACAGTCCAAGCAACTACCTTTTATTAATGGCGGACTTCAGGGGACGGTGCTTGCTCTCATCACTGCTGCTCCATGTGCAGTTCAGAAATCACAGATCCCCTTCTCTCTCCATATGTAGGATCCTAGTTATGAGCACATCATGGTTGATCAGCAGAATGACAACCGGTTAGGGCAGTGTTTATTCACCGAGGAGGTGATGTCTCTTGCATTCTCTGAAAGCAGTGCTTTCTGGCTTTTTGGTATGTCATAGAACACATAGGAACATTATAATATTCATATGCCATACTAAGGTCAAGAAGCATGGTGGCTCAGAGTGGAAGGGGGTAAGCCCAGCCAGCTTCCTGGAGGACCGAAGATGTCCGTGTGCCCAGCAACCCTTCTGCTTTACTAATTGAGAAGCAAGCAGTACCTGAGGATGTTCAGTCATGGACTCTGAAACTAGAAGAGGCCCCACGCATAATGGGGTCCGCCACGCTCTTCCACAAATGAAGGCCTGAAGCACAGAGAGACCAAATAATGGATAAGCCAAGAGCCATTCTAGAATCTAAATCTTTCTAAATCAGCTCTGCAATACGTACTCTCTCTGGAAGGAGATGAGGGGGAGGAGGTAGTAAAGGAGAGTTTGTTCCTTTTCCCTCCAGTTAGAGAAGAGGCAGCAAAGCAGGGCTGAGTGATCTCTGAGGGCCTGGCGGGGAGAACCCTTTCCTCTTCTGGTCAGTGATGGGAAAGCACTTGAAGTGGGTCATTTGCCAAACGGACACTCATGGGTTTCTGGTCTGAGTCCTGGCCTAGCAATGTTTGGCAGATCGCATTTTCTGTGACGGTTGCACATTTCTGAGAAAAAGTCAAACTCATCTTCCATTGACAAGGCGCCTGAGGATGTCTTAATTTAGTGCGCTCCCACGCACTTCCGGGACATGGAAAAGCTGTTCATTCTCAGGTCCCTGTCATCATAACAGACAGTCGACAGTGTTTTAAGATATTGATACAGCCATGCAGCCTTCATAGACAACAAACTCTTCCTTGAAAATAAATAAAGAGATTTGATTTTAAAGACTTGTCATCAGCAAGAGCGTCTGCTCATTTAGCATTCAGTTCCTATTCTGCGGTGCTCAAACTCCACACTACATAACTTTTGCAAGCGTAAATTTATGCATAATGATATGCTATTAATCAGATTAGAAAGTAATATGCTGCACAAAGAATATATATAATCAAGCATTTTATAAAAGCATTCTTATAAATAGAAAAGCCAGACTAGAAATCAGATTACAGAGCTATTGTAAAAAATACAAGAACATTGTAATTTTATTCCAAGTGAAAATAGACGTATATTATTATTTGAAATGATGGATATTGGAGATCTATTTTATACTCACATTTATGAGAGGAGTTTCTAACTAAATACAGAGAGATTTTGAATGAGGATGAACTATATCCTTTTATCACATATAATTTGAAAAATGTGTTATTGGCTGGTAATAATAGTGCCTTGTATTGATATAGAAATTTGTTTTGTAAAACCTAAAGGAGTTAGATACATTGTTTTCAAAAGCAGTTATTGTCAAAGTATTCCCTGAAAATTTATCCTCATGTTATAGATGAGAAGGCTGGGGCAAATATAAATTTTAAGTGATTTTTTAAAAAAAATCATGTAGAATTAGAAATTAGAAAGTGAAATGTAATCTTTCAAAATCTGCAGGGTCCTTCCCATTATTCTATGTAGTCTCTTACTGTTTTGAGATGTGCAAATTTATATCTAGAATTCCTTTACTTTGATAATCTGACAAATAAGCTTTTATTTCCCCTCTCGGTGATTTTCTGTTTGCGTGTTCGAGTTTAATAGTTCAGGAGTATTATGTTCCTTCTCATCATTGTGTGTGTGCCCGTGTGTGTGTGTGTGTGTGTGTGTGTGTGTAACCAGTCTAGTTTAATTGATTGAAAATCCCCCCTTAGGTTTTAGGGGGACTCTGAGGATAATGACACAGTAGGATGCTCACCTTTCAAACGGACTGGGTTGGCTCATACCAGCTGGAAGGTTGTTTGGTCTTTTAAGCAAGAAAATAAAAAAATATATGTACTCTAGTTCAACTTATTCTCCGTAGTTGACTTCCTAAGAATAGTCTAATTGCTTGGTGGGAGAATTCCCCTGTGAATCTAAAAGCGCTCCTAGTGCTTCTTATTAGAGTTTAAATAGTCAACATTAATTTTAGTGGATCTCAGTGCTAGTGTGCCCTTATTGATTATAATCATTTTGCCAAATTTAAAAAAAAAAAACCACACGTTCTCGCTTTTAGGAGATATTTAAAAAAAAATAACTATTCGGTTGCTGGAATTTCTTTTGTTTTGCTTTATTTGACTCTGAATTTACATTCCTGATTAAGAAATGATTGTGGATTATGCTCTCAATGGGGAAAGGATTCTGAATACTATGGTAACACTAAAGCTTCGTCATTATCTGTGTTTAGCTGTGTGGTTGGGATAAAGTAAGGAAATATCAAATGTCAAACAAATCGAACTTGGAGGAAGAGGCTGCTTTTAAACAACAATTAAACTCTGGTTATTGCATATAGGACACTTATTCATAATTTCTCTAAATATTTAGTTGAAATCCTATTGTCAACACACCCAATATATATAATTTGTGATTCTCTAGATCTTTGCTTTTTAATATGGAAGCTGTAGTAGTCATAAATGGCTATTTAAATTTAAAATACACTTATTTAAAATTAACTTTAAAACTCTGTTGCTGAACAGTCATTTGTGACTAAGTACCACATTTGACAGTTGGATCTAAAACATTTCCATCATTAGAAAAAGTTCTATTGGCTATCACAGGAATAGGTGGCATTTTTCAAACTAAAAAGTTCAAATCCTTTTGTCCCAGAACACTAGAGAATCCTAAGGGGAATGCAAATATATATATATAACGTAAGAACTCAAAACTCTTCTTTTGTTCTTCGAAGTAGCAAATTTTAGACAATATATTATGTCTTCCATTGGTTTCCCATTGCTTCCCTAGGCTGAGGACTCAAAAATCTTTGACCACCCTCCTTCCTACTTAAGCTCGTAGCCAGTGATGGCCAGCAGCCATTTTAATACAAAGAAGGAGCTCCAAACTGAAGGGAAGCTTAGTGGGAGAGGACATTTCTGGATGGCCTGGCTTTTCATTTTGTTTTGGATTATTTTGAAGAGGGATCAGAGCTGGTAGAATGAAATCTTAAAGAACCCACCATTTAGCTAATTTTTGGCAAGGGATACTAAGGGATATCATGCATGTAATTTAGAGATTCATACATATGTAAAAATAAAATATCACATAGTTTACAGTGGCAGGAGACTAAAGGAATTGTTAATTATCTTTGTGCATGATGAACTTTCTGCTCGGCGACCTCTCTTCTGTGATAAGTTCGAGTAGAATCACAGCAATTGTTTCTCTTTGGGAAACTGGCCAAGCTTCTAGAAAGCAACAAATAGTTATTATTCTTAGCTGTTTTAAGGTGAATTTCTAATCATGGTTTAAAGATATCAATTTTTATATTCACATTATTTTAATTTGTTTATTGTAACTGGCTAAGACTTTGTGTCTGTGAACAGGCTGTGTTTTAAATGCAGGCTATGTGATTATGACATTTGTTCCTTGCTTCACTTTCACTTCCCAAATAGCTGTCACACAGGGGCTTGAATCAGCCTATGAACTCAACTGTTTAAGAAAAAAACCCCCAAACTTCATTTCATTACCCCAGTTCCTCTGATCACTTTTCCAGTAGGTTGTAGGGAACATCTCAGCCCCAGTCACTCCTGGGGATTGCCCAGGAGTCTCCCAAAAATGCCAGGGTCCCAGGACCTGTGAGCATCGAGGCCATTCATCCCCATCCACTTCTCAGCCCCCACATTCCCTCTGGTCTCCCCATCCGGCCCACTTCAATCATTCCCTCGCCGTGCTTAGCCTCTATGACTTGCATCGCCGAATAAAAGTCACTTTAAGACAAGGGGTGCAGTGCTTTATCATTGGTGGTCACTGCAGGTAGTTGCTGGCTGCAAGGTCTCATGGAGGCGTTCTGTGGCTCCTGAGTGAGGCAGCTCGACTCACACAAGGGGAATTTTCCAGAAAAGGGGGCAGCTGTGAACTTTGCTGGCATATAATTGTTCATAGTGTTCTTTAATCATTCTTTGTATTCTGTGGTGTCAGTTATAACTTCTCTTTCATTTATGATTTTATTTGGGCCCTCTTTTTTTCTTGTTGAGGTTGGCTAAAGATTTGATTATTTTATTTATATTTTCAAAGAACCACCTTTTAATTTTATTGGTATTTTCTATTGTTTTTTAAATTTTTATTCTGTTTACTTTTGCTCTGATCTTAACTACTTCTTCTGTTTAGTTTGGATTTTGTTTGTTCCTTTCTAGTTCCTTTAGATGGAGAGTTAGATTGTTTATTTTGGGTTTTTCTTGTTTCTTGAGGTAGACCTGTACAGCTCTGAACGTCCCTTTTAGAACAACTTTTGCTACATATTATAAATTTTGAAAAGTGTTTTCATTTTTTGTTTAAATATGGTTTTTGATTTTTTGTTTGATTCCCACTTTCATCCATTTGTTGTTTAGCGGCATGTTGTCTAGTGTTCACATATCTGTGTTTTTTTCATCCCTTTTATTGTTTCTAGTTTCATTCCATGGTGGGCAGGAAAGATGCTTGATATGATTTTAATCTTCTTGAATTTATGGAGGTTTGTTATTGTGGCCTAATCTGTGATCTATCTGGAGAATGTTCCAATACAACTTTAGGGAAAAAAAAAACCAAAACAAAACATGTATTCTTTAGTTTTAGGTTGAAATGTTCTAAAAATGTTTGAGTAGATCTTGTTTAAGTGACATTTAAGGCCATCATTTCCTTATTGATTTTGTTTGGATAATCTATCCGTTCATGGGAGTGGGGTATTAAAATCCTCTACTTTCATTGTATTACTCTGGATTTCTCCTTTTCTATCCATTAATAATCACTTTATATATTCAGGCACTGCTATGTTGGGTACATATTTATGATTGTTATATCCTCTTCTTGGATCCTGTTATAATTATGTAACATCCTTTGTCTTTTCTCAGATTTTTTTGTTGTTTTAAAGTCTGTTTTGCATGATATGAGTACTTCTACTCTTGCTTTCTTTCCATTTCTATTTTCATGGAATATCTTCCATCTTTTCTCTTTCAGTCTGTCTTGTCTTTTTTTGAAGTCTCTTCTAAGCACATAGATGGGTCTGTTTTTTAATCCAGTCTTGCTATTTTTTTTTTAATTATTGAGGCATTTAATCCATTTCCATTTAAAGTCATTATTGATAAGTATGTACTTATTGACATTTTAGTAATTGTTTCTAGGCTGTTTTTATAGTTGTATTCTGTTCCTTGCTTCTTCTCTTGATCTCTTCCCTTGTGGTTTGCTGTGGGGTTTCTTTTAGTAGTGTGTTTGGGTTCCTTTCTCTATATTCTTTGTGTCTCTCTTGTGAGTTTTTGGCGTGTGGCTACCACGAGATTTCTGTAATCATTTCTGTGTCTATAGTAGCCTATTTTAAGCCTATAGGCATTTAAATTCAAATATATTCAAAATGGGCTACATTTTTACTCTCCCTTCCACATTTTATGTGTTTGATGCCATATTTTAGATCTTCTTGTGTTGTGTTTCTTCTAACTACCTATTGTCGTTTGCATTGAGTTTGATACTTTTCTCTCTTGACCTTCATAGCAGATTTTTAAATGTCTGATTTGCTGTATTTATTGACTATTTGGCTTTACTTTGGGGGTTTCTCCTTCCTCCTAGTTTCTTATATCCGGTCACGGCCTTTCCTTTACTTCTATAAGAGGCCTTTTAACATTTCTTGGAAAAATGGTGTAATGTCAATGACGTCCTTTAGTTTTTGCTTGTCCAAGAAACTCTCCTTCTCTCCTCCTGGAAAACCGAACAGCGGCTTGACTGGGTAAATGACTCTACGCTGTAGGTTACTTTCCTTCAACGCTAAAGATGTCTTGTCATTTCTGGCCTGTAAAGGCACCGAGGAAGAGCCAGCTGACAGCCTTACAGCGGTTCCTTTGTGCGTAACTCGCTTTTCGCCAGCTTCCTCCAAGACTATCTCTTTATCTTTAGTTTGCCATTTCCCCACAACATGTCTTAGCGTGGGTCTCCTCGGGTTCATCTTGTTTGGAACTCCCTGTGCTTCCTGGGCCTGGACATCTGTTTCCTCTCGCAGGGGAGGGAAGTTTGCAGCCATTATTTCTTTAAATAAAGATTATGCTGCTTTCTCCCTTTCTTCTCCTTCTGGGATCCCTATAAAGTGAATGTTTGTGCACTTGGTGTTATCTTAGAGGACCTTAAGCTATCTTTTTTTTTTTTTTTAATTTTTAATTTTTTTTCTTTCTGCTGTTCTGATTGGTTGATTTCGGCTGGTCTCTCGGGTTTCTGATCTGTTCTGTGTTAGCCAATCTGATGTTGATTCTTTGTAATGTGTTTTTCATTTACATTGTTGCGTTCTTCATAGCTGCTCGATTCTTTCTTAGGCGTTCTGCCTCTTTGTTAAAGTTCTCCCTAAGTGTCCCTCAAGTTTGATGAGCATCCTTATGACCATTTATTATTATTATTATTATTATTATTATTATTATTAATTTTAATTCTTTATCAGGAAAATTACTTAACCCCATTTCCTTAGGGTTTCTTTCCGGGGATTTTTCTTGTTCCTTCCTTCGAAAGCTATTTTTCTGTCTTTTCATGTTGTTTGACTTTCTGTTTGTTTACATGAAGTAAACAAAATAACTATCTCTTCAGTCTTTAAAGACTGGCCTTTCCTATAAGTGGGCCGTGTGTGCCAGGTGGTTGGGGGGCTGGCAGCAGCAGAGCGGGAGCCTAAGGCCTGGAGGGGGCAGCAGCTCCGGGAGGCGGCCAGGTGCGTGTAGTGACGCCCTTGGTGCTGATTGGTCCCTTTGGCCCGGGCCATGGGCTCGGGAGGCCTCGCAGACAGGCCCGAGCGGCTGGATAGAGCGCCGCCCCCGGCCGGAGGTGGACGTGGGGGCGGTGCTCCCCGCCCTGCCTGCGCCCCGGGCTCGTGGTCTCCGGTCTCCGCACAGGCTGGGCCCTGCGGCTGCGTTTCGAGCCTAGGCCTCTCGGAGCTGGGCACGCGCTCACTGCACCTGGGGCCCGGACGCCAGGTGTGTGCTGACGCCCCGTGGTTGCGTTTGCTCCCTCGGTTCGGAGGCATCAGGCTCCAGGCCGGGTGTCTGTGGAGGACCGGCTGCGGGGCCTGCCAGGTAGGCCGCAGCCCCCAGGTGAAGTGCGGCAGCCCTGGCCAGGCGGAGGGGACCCCAGCAGTGATGCGCAGCGGCTCCGGTGCTCCGTGAGTCCCGCAGCTCCTGGGCGGGGTAGTTCAGCCACTTCCTCTGCTCTGCCCCATTCTGCTGGCCATTTAAACGGTTTATTCGCGTTTTAGGTAAACTCCATTTTGTGTTTCCGTCGTTTCTAGAACCATGAGTCCTTGGGACCCTAACGGATTTGATTCTGAGTGTGATGCACACTAGCGCACGTGTACAGAAGTGTGGATATCTGTGTCTGTAGATAAAACCAAACCCTTGCAGGTAACCGGTGTTTTCTAACCCTTAGCCCCAGCCCACCTGAGGCCACCTGAAGTTGAAGGGGTCAACAGCACGGCCCTGCGTCTTCGATGGTTTGCACCTGCGCAGGTGAACGGCCCGCCGCCCACATACCAGCTGGAGAGGAGAGACGCGTCTCTGGCAGCTCCGAGGGCCACGGTGATGACAGGAGTCGTTTCGGAGGACATGGATATTACAAATTCCCCAGCTCCACTCACCCGATCAACACAGACTTTACCGGTGAGTGTGTCTGACGGCATTTTACTTAAGAGGCGCTCGGCCCCAATGCGTTTTCTGTGAATTTTTACTATGCCTATTTATAAAATGCTAATTCAGACCCTTGGTAACTTTAGCTGGATTGTGTTAACATGTCCACCTTTTTAGAGTTCTGGGAGAAAAAAAAAAGGTGGAAAAAAGAAAAAAATACATGTGAAAAGGCTCTTATATCAAAGTATGTGCTAGAAATGTCTTAGAACGCTACCAGAACATGTTTCTCAGAATATTATTCCCTTGCTCTGTGAAAAGAATTCTGTGGGCAAGTGAGTTTGAGAAACAGGAAATTCTTGGTACACGTCAGGCCATTAAAGCCTCCGATGGAATTTTAAGAAAGCTTTTTAACTTTGTTCAGCTAGGTAGTCCTAACACTTCTGTGATGCGACTTTTTTTCTTTTCTTGTTTTTTATTTTTATTTTTTCAAACTATAACATCTATTAACACCCCGTGGTCTGTGGAGAGTATTACAGGAAAAGCTAATTTAGTGGAATATGTACTTTCTCTGGGCCCGGACTGCAGCTAAAGCAAGTTAGGCATTTGTCTCAGGCACAGAATTTAAAGGCAACAAAAAACTCAGTCATGAATCTAAATAATATTTTAATACAGGGCTTTTAAAAATGAAAGTAAATGCAAATAAGTCTCTAACAAAATACATAATGGACACAGAGACAATTATCTCTGTGGAATCCTACCTCGTCTTCCTCACCCAACTCCTACGATATTCTGAAAGGCCTGGTACCCGCATGCACATAGCTTTTAAAAGCACTATTTCACGACAGATACAGAGAACTGTAACTATTTGTGATACATCACTTGCCCATTTATTTTTTTTAATTTACAAAATATGAGCTGTTTTGTAAGCGCATCATGGTAGTCATCGAATCCATAAGAAAGCCATTTTGGAGCATACAGCTTGTCTTTAAAATGTTCCCTGTATTGAGGGCAATGAAATAGAATTTCAATTAGAAAATACAGCTCAAATATCATTGTTTTATTTTTACCTAAAAGAGTAAAAAGTTTGCTTTGAAGTGAGGTTGGCTGCCGCTGTACATTTGAGATGAATAACGATTACGCTCCAGCTGAGCTATATCGAGGTGAATGCATGCTTAATACCGGCCTAGTGCATCAGAAGCATCACGGGGCATTAAAACGCAACCACTGAGCTCTCCTAAAATGCTTACCTTCTGCTTAATATTTGGAAATGTCAAAGAAAGGAAGGAGAAGGGGAAAAAAATAGGCGCCTGGACAGAAACATACAGATGCGAGTCAAAGGCTTTTTATCAAAAGTTCATAGAAACTGTCTCCCTGGTTTAGCATTTGGCTCCGGTGTGTTTCTTCGAGGAACCAGCATATGGTTTTCCTCATGCTGCCGCAAGCATGTCAGCCTGGGTTTGCTGGCTAGCCAGCAGACAGCTTTTTTTTGATAGGATCGCCTACTGTTGTCGCAGAGAAAGACAGAGTGGCCCGTCCACCGTTAATAAATTTAGTCGTCTGCGCTGTCTCCCTAGCTGGCCTTCTACTCTGAGGTGCAAGGACTAGGGGCAGATGTAGCGTCTGGGAAGTTTTCCAAATTCCTCTTTAAAAAAGTTAGGCCGTAAACACCCGCCTCACGAAACAAGATCCTTCTGTCTATAACAAAGCCTCCAGCTGCACAGAAAATGTGTTTGGAGCACACATCATTTGAAGGACAAGGCAGGGAGATCACAATTGTGGCTGGAAGTACTCCCCGGGGCTTTGGTGATTCCCGGAGAATACGAATCTCTGTATTCAGACACACTCTGGGGTGTCGCTGGCTCCTTTATGTTAGCAGCTCTGCCTTAGTTTTATGGCTCGCTTTTAAAGTAAACCGTCCACACCAAGTTATCGGTTTGCTCCTCTGGCTCAGCTGGCATATTATTGGGTTGAATAATTTGGTTGAGTTGGGTCGTGGTTTAACTAAATGTACCCAGGTTAACAAGCTAGGACAGTTTTACAAAACCAACTCCATGGCTTTCCTTAGACTTAACATTCGAACTAGGTAGAAAGGTGAGCGTGGAATGAGTGGTGTATTCTCCCAGTCCATCTACAGCCCCACAAGGTGGGTACTTTTGCCCTCAGAGTATGCGAGGAAAAGGAGCTCGCATAAGTGGCTTCCTCGGGGTTAAGAGCGTAAATTGGAGGCTTCTGATTCCGAAGCTGGTGTTTTTTTCCATGGACATGTGACAGAGCACATATGGGCAGTGCTTTGGAAGTTGTGGAATACGAAATGTCTAAAAGCAATGAATGAGGTGGAAATCGTTATCACTGAAGTACTCCTGACCCAACCTTGCTAAATAAGCTTTTCCGGTTTGTCTTCCAATTCTTAGCTTTTTAAGTAACAAAGAGTCAGTGTGTTGCTGTTATTTATTTATTTGTATCTCCAAAGGCATCTGGGGATTGGTATCCCCACCCCCCCACCCCCCATAGCAATTAATTCCAAAGGGTTACTTGAAGCTAGATGTATAACATCTGAATGGAATTATTTTACACAAACTGAAGTGCTATGTGCCAAATGGTCCTTTTGACTCACATTCTGCTATATCTTATGTAATTTTAATATTCTGAGGCAAATTTAATGAGCAAATTCTGGAAATATCTATAGTGATGAATTATATTTAAAAAGTGAATAATTATATAAAAGAATTTGTTAGCTTTTGTTTTGAATTACTCATTTCAAAATCTCAAACTTGAATAATTCCTGAAATATAAATGAAGATATCAAATAACACTCAAAAACAAATATATACAGATCTGTATTATTATACATAGTTTATGTTGAAAAAATAAGTGAGATTTAACCCATCAGAAAAAGGATTTATAAATATATTCATAGCATGTTCTACTGTCATAAGCAAAATGTTGAAAGTCTCAGTATAAACTATCCCATTATTACAGTTCAAGAAAGGATTCTCTTTATATTACTCAGCTTTCTTCAGTGTTCTATTCGCTTTGAATAGCTTTACCTCATATGATAGAATGAAAAGAAATCAAACACACGGATAAACGTCTTAACATTTTACTTTATATTGTAAATCATGAAGCTTAGTATTGTAAATGAACTCACCCATTATCTACCTTTTGGCAGAAATATTAGCCACATGACTCTTTATTTTTTTTTGATTCCTTTGCCTTTCTGATACAAGTGCTCTTTTAAAAGTCTAATCTCCAGGAAGGACACATTATCAGTCATCTACATCATAGTATAAGTTTAAAACCATACATTACCCTCTCACTTCTATATGATTAAGAGTGAGAGCTGTTGGGGGCAGACTGATAAGTTTTAGATCCAAGCCTCATTATTTATTAGCTAAATGTAATTAGATAAACCACTTAATCCTTTCTGTGATTCTGTTTCCTTTTCTTTAAAACTGGCATAACACTACTACTTATGTTCATATGTAGCAGGTAGCAGACGATTAAAGGAGATAGCACACCTAATGAACTTTGCCCAGCGTCTGCCAGACAGATTACTTAACAGTCATTAAACATTAGCTATTAACTATTACTCACTTAACAAATATTTATTAAGTGCCTACAATGGGACAGAAGTTTTTCTAAGCGTCTTCTGCAGTTTATAAAATCAACATTGTATTAGTTCATTTGCCATTACACACAGAAAATATGTATTCCTAAATGTTATATCTGGGGTATGAATAATAAGCAATATTCTGTATTAAAATGGGATATTCAATTTTGTTATTGAGAACTGTTAAGCGTTGAGACATTAGATAAACTATTTTGGAAAATAGTGTATCTTCTAAATTGAGGTTATGCTAGATCACCAGTGTCTTTAACATCTAAGATTCAAAGTCAGTGACTCTAGAATATTTAAGTAGCCTCAGAAATTCAAAATGGAGGTTATTACCACATCTGTGAGTTTTAGAACAACACCTAGATTTTTAGATTGTGCAGTTATAATTCTTTTTAATAATTGTGTGTTCGCAATTGAAGATGAACATGAATTTGCTCTTTTCCTCCACTAATCTGAAGAATTGAGTACTCCAGGGAGAATGACTCGATATCCAGTGGCCATTCGATTCTTGCGTTATGTCAGCGGGTGTAAAAACGCCACACATTCAACATAATTTCGCGATCTCGTGAGTAGAAAGCTAGGGAGAAATCGCTTCCTGGTTACTTGGAGTTAACACTACTTTTTCCGTCCAAACCAGGAATGGCAAACAGCATCCCGCCCTCATGCAGATGGGAGCGGAGATCTCTGTGCCTTCTGGGGGGCAGGGGGTGGGGGAGGGAAGCTCATTTTATTGAGGAATGCAGAGCCAATACAGTTAATTTACATAAAGAATTTAGTCCTTTCCGCCTAATGCTAGGAATCCAAGTGCAGCCTGGTGAAAAGAGAAAGCCCAGACGGCTCTGCTCAGATCGGCATTCCAAAGGCGACCCTCTCTCTCCTTGTCACGTCCCCCCCCCCCATTAGCAAAAACAGGTCCCTGATGATTTGGGGGAGGTTTAACTATTGTAGTATCCAGGTGCCAATCACGCCAGCCTTTTAAACTGCCTTTGCTGGTGACCCTGCCCAGAAAGCAGGAATCGCCTTTGGGGGGAATCTCTGCAGCAAACCCCGGGGGACGAGAGCGCACGTGTGCACCTGGATGCAATTCCCTTTTATTTGTCTTCACGAGAAATGTGATTACTGATGTTGAATATCTTGCAGATGAGAACTCTGTACACTTTCTTCATAATAATGCTGTTCAAGGACACGAAACGATTGTCATACATTTTTGTCTCTCTGTGTAATTTCCTTCCCCCCAAAATGGCTGAACTAAAATGCTTAGGTTCCAGAAATACAATTAATTACCGACCTACGAAAAGGGAAATTCAACCAAAATCAATATACTTAAAAGCACATATTTTATGCTTTTTACTGTATGGTATTTATGCATTATTGTTGCTATTTTTTATTATTTTTAGTAAATTAGGACATTTAAGCACTTCATTAAAGGGAAGCTGATTATAAGCAGCTACAGTGAAGGTACAAGTAGGGCAGAATTCTTCAGGTAACTAATTAGTAAAAGCATATTAATTCTGACCTTCAATGCCCTTGGTGGCCAGTATTAGTTTTCCTCTGACTGGGAGCAAGCAATTTTGCCAGAAAGTGCTTAAAAACAACACAAAACCGAATAAAATGCCAGGTTTTTTCAAGGCAGATTTGAACCACAGGTTTTATTTAACCTCTGATGTTGGATTTGGGCCATAGTTATGGGAAACATGTGTTCATCTACTCTACGTCCTAGCGGCTTAACGAAAGGCAGTGATGATGTGGGTAAATAAAGGTAAGTGGGAGAGCTCGGACCTCGGGGATGCAGTCGTGAGGGAAGCGGCAGACTCCTGAAGCAGAAGGCACAGGGATGTCTTGGTGAGGTCATCTGCATAGGTTGAGAGGGACAAGGACTCAAAGGCATACCTGATTCTCAGGATAAGAGAAGTCATTCGAACCTATGGTGACAAAGGTATGTTAAGAAGTAAACGGTACGATCGTTCAGTTTTTACTATGTTTAGTAGAGAGGTAAAATGAGGTTCTTTAGAAATGCCTTCAGATGGCGTTTGACGCTATTATTGGGTGGGAGAGGACCAATTTTCCCCCCATCAGCAAAGTCGCCCAGGCCAGGTTAAGATGACCGCACATGTTTTAACCCGTATAAAGCGACACATTTTGAAACACATTTCTATAACATTGCCTGTGTTTGCAATGTTAACCGCAGGTTTGGTCTGATAGTCAACTCAGTTGCACTTTGGAATTGTGTCTTAGATGGATTGCACTTGTGTTCAGCCTCTATTGGCGTGAGATGTACAGAGAGTATGTTTTAAGCTCTGTAGCCCTAGAGACAAAAAGGAAACCCTTACGAGCGGTCCTCAGTTGCCGGTGGAGTTACTCCTGTGTCAGTCATTACGGCTGAGAGCTACGTCAGGAGTTGCGTCCCGTCCCAGCGTAGCTCCTGCATTTTGCGTTGGGGACTAGGCGTGGCACATCTCTTCGACACAGGATCTCCTTAGGCTTATTAAATTCTGAAGTTAATGAATATTTTGACACTTTTACCTATACGTATCATTAGGGCTTATTGCAACAGGTTTAAGATGACAGTCATAATAAACATACGGAGTACAATAAAAAGCACTTTTAATCTTGAGAGTGCTTTATAAACAACCGTGATCAATGCTATGGATGGATTAACAGCATCAAACTGATTGGATTCTATTTCAAGGGCAATGGAGGTATTGATGTTGGCGTTCTAGTTCGGAAGGAAAGCACAGATGGCAGTAAAAAGCGTAGGTTTGGGGGTCGGACACCCAGGTTTAAAAGCTGTCTTCCCAGCACCCCGTGTGTAACGTTTCATGAATCGCCTCCCTGCTCCGTCGCTCAGTGTCCTCATCTTTAAAATGGATTATTGTGAGGTTTTGCTGCAGGAATCACTATAAAGGATTAGCACACAGTATCTTTATGGCCATTATTACATATGCATTTATGGTTGACATTTTTCTTTAATTCAGAATTTTAAATTATGCCCCTCCCCATTCATGCATGTATTTCACGGGCCTAAACCGCATGCATGTTGATAGGTTTTTACAACCGCCCTCTACTCCCTACCTCTCTGATCGCTCACTTCTTTCTACTACTTAATCTGTGAAGTTAGGACCTTTGTTTTGTCAGCTGCCTGTCTTCTTCCTTCAGAACTGAGATGTTCTGTGTCTCATTTCCGCATTTCTAGTGGCTACCCGTAAATTTTAACATGAACTTGTAAATCTAACTCTGTTTCTTCTCTTTTCCTCATCATCAGTCTTCTTAAAAAAATAAGGCTCCTCAATCTACTGTCACCTGCATTTTTTTCCCTCTCACTTCTTTATTATAAATGCTTTCTTCAAGATAATAATTTTAAAAGCAAGAGACTTTTCTTAATCCTCACCTTGCATGCCCCTAAACGATGTGGTACCATTAAATCCTTTCAGAAATGTATAAAGAGACCACATATTGATCACCAGTATTCCCTTTCTGTTTTCTTGAGACTTTTTTCAAGCCTGTTGGCTTTGCTTTCACACTCGCCTTCAGAGAGAAGGACTCAACTCTTTAGTCAGTCCATGTACAGTTCTTATTCATTTTTACCCCCTTTGCCAGATGCTGTGATTGGTATTTTGGAAAGGGTTTTGAGAAACACAGGCATGTCCCTAACCTTAGGGAGCTTAAAATCTTGCAGCGAAATCATGCATCAAACACTTAATTAAATAATTACAAGTGACTTCTGTCTCCAGCTATGAGGCATATCAAAAAAATCCTCTTGCTGAAGAAGAAGAAGAAAAAAAAAGCTGGATAAAATTTCTTAAAATTACGGTTGTTTAATGATTGCCAGGACTTGTGGGGCCAGGATCCCAGAAATAAGGAGAGACAATTTTACATGAGGCTTTTTATTTATCTTTGCTTTTCTTTTCCTTCCGATTGACTGGTTGATTCCAGTATTGCATGGTATTAAGGGGGGGGGGAAGCATAGCTTGAGATACAAAATGTTGGAGTTCAGTACTACGGAGGAGCAGGGCCCCAGGGAATGTGTCCAGCTTTCTCTGGAAATCCTGTCAGTGGTTGTAGACCAGAAATAGACCAGGCTTCCTAAAGCCTGAAGTCAAGCCTCATCCCATCTCAGCTGCCCACAGGGCAAGGTTATTTGCCTGGCCAAAGTACTTAAATACTCACTGAAAGAGAGAGCAACTAGAGTCTATAAGTGTCTGGTATTTAATTCAAAATTACCCATAAAACCAAGAATTAAGGTCAAATAAATAAAACAAAAAAATAGAAATATGTGTGTGTGTGTGTGTGTGTGTGTATGCGTGTAATCTAGATGTATTGGTAATTACAAGAATATATATGCACATGCACATGTATAAATATATATGCATTTATACACACACATATATGTATACATATTATCCAGACACAAACTTTAAGATAACTATGACTAATAGTGTCAAGAACACAAAAATGTATAAAATGTATAATTTAAACAGAACTGGAATATATCAGAATAGGAATTCTAGAACTGAAATAATAGCTAAGATCTCAGTACTTATAATTTCAGTTTTGTCTCTGATGGAGTAAATGGTATTAGACTTAAATGATGAAAGTGTAAATGCATGTATTGGAAAAAATAAGTTTAACATCAGTGATCTAAGTTTTCAACTCAAGAAGAAAACAACAACAACAAGAATATGTCAAATAGAATCCTTAAGAATTGAGAAAGTAACAAAAATGAAAGCAAAACTCAATGAAATAGAAAACAAAAAGTATAATTAAGAAAATAAACAAGACCAAAAAATCTATGTAATTCATTCTATTAACGAAGATGACATCTTCTAAATTACTCCCATAATATATTTGATAAAATGTATTTATTCATGATAATATCTCAGCAAACTAGGAATGAAACATTCTGGTAAATGTGTTTCTATAAAAGACAACTAATAGCAAAAATAGTGAAGGCTTTCTCCTACTAGAGGTCAGAACAGGACAAAGAAGTCTACTGTTGCCACTGGTTAAAAATATCTTACTTCCGGTACAGCCAGCTAGAGCAATATAGCAACATAATAAATACATTAATATCAAAAAGGAGTAAACTGTCCATGGAGGTGGCATATAGTGTGTACGTGAAATTTAAAAATTATATATAAATTGTTAAATTTAACATTTTGTAAACAAAAATGTTGGGTGTCAATCTATAATTGGTTCTATTAAATAGCAAAAAACAAGTGAGAAATATTTTTTTAAAGTACCATTTATGATAGTGCCAAAATATTTAACAGATTTAGAAACAAATCATAGAAAGATAATGCGAGACCTTTACACTGAAAACTGCAAAATATTAATGCGAGAAATTCAGGAAGACATATGCTAAATGAGAAGATATTTATGTCATGGATTTGAAGACTTAATGTTGTTAAATCCCAAATCTTTCGAATTTTGCCTATAGAATCCGTGTAGTCCCAGCCAAAATCCCAGGATTTTTGTGGCAATCGACAAACTAAAAAATGTGTACGTAAAAGGAAAGGATGTAGAATAGCCATGTTTATCCTGAAGGGCAAAGCTGGAGGACAGAATGTCGTCACATATCAAGGCTGTCTACCGTGCTGCAGGAGGTGAGGCAGTATAGCCATGAGGCGTAAAGACAGACAAATAGGCTGCTCATGTCCTGCTACATACATGTCCCAGTAGGGGTATACATGCGCATACCAAAAAGCATGTGCAAGGTTGTTCATGGAAACTTTATTCTTAATTATCAGAAAATATTAACCCAAATTTCCATCAACAGTAGAACGGAAAGCAAATTCTTATGTATGGACTGCGTGTAGCAGTAAAAATGAAAAAAACCAAACTATTGCTTCGCACAACATGGGTAAATCTCATGACCTTTTACTGAGCGAAAGAAGCTAGAAAGAAAATGATCTAGTTGTCTGTTTATATACATTTCAATAACAGGAGCATGAATCAGTGGTGATAGAAGTTGACCAGGAGGTACTAACTGAAAGGAAGCAAAACAGAGCCTTGCGAGATTCTGGGATTATTCTGTATATTAGTCCGAGAGGTGCTTACGTGTGTGTTTTCTTTATAAATGTCCACCTATCAAGATATCTAATTTGTGCATTTTATTGTTGTAATTTGAAAAGTTACCAGGAAAAATTCCAAGTATACAGAGTCCAAAAGTAAGATGTGGAAAACTTATAATAGGTAAATAACAGGTGCGTTCGACCCAGTTCAAGAGAATTCACAATGGCTTCCCAGATGAAGAGTTTTAGAATCTGAAAAAACACAGTTTAAATGAGTTGGGCACAAATGGGAAGTAGAGCAGTCTAGGTAGAGACAGTAGCCCATGTAAGTGCTTTGATGTGGGTGATGACATGGCATGTAAATAAACAAATTAACATAAAAACAAAGCTGAGAATTCAGTATAACCAGAGTTTAGAAAGCCAGGAGAAAGGCACTTGGTGAGGTGGAAATATAACGAGCCAGAGTCTGCCGAGGCTTTTAATACTACTGCAGTAAGGATTTTCAACGCAATTTTATCATCTTTATAAGACCACCGTGTGTAGATTGGGGTCTGATGCCAGGAATGTTTTTAATGAGGGTTTCGCTAAATTGGATTGCTACTTTTTCACTTTTTATAGACTGACTCGTTAAAAGTGACTGTTTCATTAAGTCGTCAATCTGTTTTGTCTACGGGATACCTCACGAAGTGTAAGACCTTCCTTACAAAAATTTGCCTGGGTAGTGGTTAAAAAAAAAGGCAAGTTCTGAATCCCACCACAGATCTTTTCCATCCTACTGTCTGAGGAAGTAGCTAGAACTTTACATTTTGACAAGATCGCCATATCTACTCTGTTTAAACATACACCTACTATATGATCCAGTCATTCCTCTCAGGGGTGTTGATCTAAGAGTAATGAAAGAATCTGTCCACATAAATGGCATGCACATGAATATCCATGAACCTCTGTTCACCAGCCGGTAGCGGGGGAACCATCAATAGGTGGATGGATAAACAAATGCGGCATATCCATGCAGTGAGATATTACTCAACAATACAAAGGAATAAACTACTGATATGAACAACATGGATAAATCTCAGTTGATGGGCTGAGTATAGGAAGTAGAGGAGTACTTAATGACAATTTCATTTCTATAAAATTCTAAAACTAAAACTATAATGACAGAAAGGAGATCCGGGATGGCCCAGGACGAGTGATGGCATCCTTTTGCAGTGATCCTGGTGATGGTTTTATGGGCACCCTTCTCTCAATTTACGGAACTGCGCCTTTATGTGGATGGAGTTTATTGCAAGTAAACCGTACCTCAGTAAATAGGTAAAAGTTCTTCCGGTGGTTTTTGCAATATTCAGGCATGAGATCCATGTACTCACATTGTACTGGAAAAATTGCTTTAATTTTAGAGAAAATCAATTTTTATATTTAATTTACTGGTCCTGAACGCCTTTAGATAGAGACTAAAGCAATGTACATACTTCAGAGCAGGCGCGACACTCCAAATTTCACCTGAAACAAAGTGACGTCCGCTATATATTATTAAACAGAAAATTAGATTTACTAAACTATGATGATAGCAAAAATCTACATAATTAAAAAAAAATATTGTTTTTCTCTACAGAATAAGGTTTCTTCTGATGTCCTTCACGTTAGGACCGAACTTTTTCTAACTAGAAAGGGCTGTTGTTTGTCTATTCTTCGGGTATCTTATCATAAGAAAGAATTTAATCAGTAAAAATATGAAATGCACATTTGCGTGTGCAGGTGACCGGTTCTTGCTTGATGCTGTGGCCCTCTAATGTATTTTGTAGCTCGTATAATTGGTGTTAATTGCTATGTTATTAAGTTTAACTGAGAAAAATAGTTTGCTGAAAACTGATTTCTTCTGCATACTTATAAATTCAGGAGTCAGAAAAAAATTAGGGAAATATAATTAAGGATGGCGAAATCAATTTGACACTCACTTAAACTGTGTTGCGGGGAGGTGGTAGGCTGCAGCCTGCATCTGACGCCTCGCTCTCCTTGTTTACTTCATAAAACGGTGCACATTAAAACTTGAATCTACAGAGCTGTTAACGCCTCATTAAAAACTTTCAGCAAGTATCCTATTTCAATTTTTTGTCCCTTATATCCGATGGGCACCATCATCTCTGTTCTGTGGGCAGGCGTAAGAATACGTTGAGGAACACAACCTAACCTGCGTACATGAACTGAAAGCTTTTTAAACATCCCATCTCAGGCAGAGGCACTGGCAGTGTCTGTCAGCTGTTTGTCCAAGTGATTAATTTCCCTATTTACTTTGTTCTTGTTGTCGTTAGTCTCTGTTATGTGCCAGATACTATTGGACCGAGCGTGTGGTTGGAATCCAGTAGACTTTTTTTCCTGCGCTCACAGGCCTTACGGCAATGGAATCCATGGCTGTTTGACTGCTTTAACAGTTATAACATATACTGCATTTTTCTACCCAATAGTGTGTTCCACAAATACTGGATTAGGATTCAACCTCAAAAAAAAAAAAAAAAAGAGTGTGTACATTGATTGGGTGCTTGTTTCAGCATCCTGCAAGCTCATGATCTGGCACATAACTGCCCCATCGTACCCGCTGCCCCTGCCTCCCTCGGTGAAGGCACCATGGCCCCCTCTGTCGTCTGCAGACCTCGCTCTGCCGATCGCTGTCAGTTAGGACAAGGATGAATGCCTGCAGGAGTGATCGTTCTCACAGGAAATCGAAGTTGGACCTTCCCTGAGCTGAGCTGTGTTCCTGGACTTGACTTCTAGAACACAGCATTATCTCTGGATAATAAATTCCTTCTTTTGCTCAAAGCACCTTGAGTCCAAATGTGCAACCAGAGATTCTTAATTTAAAGGCTACCAGCATGTGAATGGAAATCGAAGGCATGGGAATGGGTCAAATGACTCGTGGCCCTGGATAGACCTTGGGGGCACAAAGAGCGTTTGGGCATACACGGTGAAAGACAACGAGGAAGAAATAGCCACGTATGTGGATAAAGCACCTGACTGAGAGGAAAGATTCACGAATTAGATCGTAGTCACCAATGCAAAATGTCCAGTAGTGAAGTAGGCTAACAACCGAAATTGGGAACTTATCATTTTTTTAAAATTTATTTTTTTTTTCTTTCAACAGGTCTTTTTTTTTTGGGGGGAGGTGCGGTGAATAAAATTTATTTTTAAACTACATTTGACATACAATGTTAGTTCTAGGTAACACGATAGACATTTGCACCTTACGGACTAATCACCACAATACGGACTAATCACCACAATACATCTAGTAACCATCTGTCACCATACATTACATTGTTATCGATTCTGTTCCCTACATCCCCGACTGTTTGTATAACTAGCTGTTTGCACTTCTTAATCCCCTTCACCTTTTTTCACCCTTGCCCTCACTTCTCTCCCATCTGGCAACCCTTGGTTTGCTCGCTGTATCTACGAGTTCAGGTGTTGTTTGGTTTGATATGTTCTTTCCAATTCCACATGTAAGTGAAATCATATGGTATTTGTATTTCTCTGCCTGACTTTTTCTCTTAGTCTAATGCCCTCTAGGTTCAATCATATTGTCCCAGATGGCAAGATTTTTTTTTTATAGCTGAGTAATGTTCCTCTGGTGTGTGTGTGTGTGTGTGTGTGTGTGTGTTTTTCCATGCTCTTTATCCATTCATCTATCCATCGACACCTTTCTATAGCTTGGCTATTCTAAATAATTCTACAATGAACTTCGGGATGCATATATCTTTTCGAATTATTATTATTATTATTATTTCTTTGGGTAAATAACTGGAAGTAGGGTTGCTGGGTCATATGGTAGTTTTATTTTTAGTTTTCGGAAGAATCTCCGCACTGCTCCATAGTGACTGCACCAGTTTAAAACCTCACCAAGAGTGTACGAGGGTTCCCTTTCCTTTACATCCTGGCCAACACTTATTCTTTGTTGTCATACCGTTAATAACCATTCTGACAGGTGTAAGGTGATATCTCATCCTGACTTTGATTTGCATTTTCCTGATAGTTATGTTGAACATTTTTTCACGTCTCTTGACCATCTGTATCGTCATCTTAGGAGAAATGTTTATCCGAGTCCTCTGCCCATTTTTAAATCGGGCCGTTTGCTTTGTTGATCTTGAGTTGGATGAGTTCTCTCTGTGTTTTGCATCTTAGTCCTTTGTCAGAGACACCGTTGGTGAGCCCTCCCTCAGTAGGTCACCTTTTCATTTTGTTGGCAGCTTCCTTCACAGTGCAAAAGCTTTTACGGTTCGAGATAGTCTGATTGGCTTATTTTCGTTTTTCTTGCTTTTGCCCTAGGAGCTATATCCAGAAAGATATTACTAAGACGCTGTCAAAGAGTTTACTGCCTATTTTTTGTTCTTAGAGTTTTGCATTTTGGGTGTTACATTTAAGTAGCTAATGCATTTTGAGTTTATTTTTGTATATGGTGACAAACTGGTATAGTTTCAGGTTCTTTTTTTTTTTTTTTTTGCATGTATCTGTTCAGTTTTACCAATACCATTTATGGAAGGAATTGTCTTTACTCCCATTCTTATCATTTTTATATCCCTATGTCCTATGACCCAAATAAACTTTTTTTTTAACGTATTTTGTAATGTTTAGGCCCTTCTTGAAACTTCTAGCATAATGTAAATTTCTAATATGTACTTGATAAACGAACAATCAAAAATTTGGGGGCCTTATTTTCAAGAGATAGGTATTGATTTTAGCCAGTGTTATTAAAGCTTTGATAAAAAGTATTTTGATTAGTTTGGCTTTGTATACTGTCAGCGAAAAGCCATACTAAAGATATGTTTGCCAAGTATTAAAAAAAAAAATCTGCAGTCCAGGGTATGTAATTTATTCTGGGGTGGAGACTCCCTTGAACTTTCTTCCCGTCTCCCAGAAAGGGCTATGTTTAAACTCTGGGTCATTTCTCATCTGAATAGCTAAGGAAGATTACCTACATTGTCAGTGATACACCTGATATTTCCTCACTGCATAACATTGTGGCAACAGATTTTTAGCCAGTCTGATAAGATAAAATGTTCGTAATACTTAGAGGATAAAAGGTATCATTACTACCTCAGATCCCTTTAAATCTAATCTCCTGATCTGCATGACATTACAATTTCTGCTCTCATTTACTAGTCCCCCAAAAGGTAGTCCTGATATATCTACTGGGTTTCCAGCTTGCATTTTGACAGTCAGAACAGCAAGTAGTATATATATATTTTTTCTGGTCAGGAGGTACAAGGGAAGCTGAAGGCTTACTACTTTATAGTCTCTGACCTTGCCAAATCCTTTTCATATTTTCACTAGATTTGGTCCTGAAAAATCAAATATTAAGCAAGCCTGACAGCCCAGCTAAATTCCATAAGGGCATCTATCACATTACATACAGTAATTGATTTTAAGTTAGTTGGTAATTAGTTTCATAATTTGTGTTTCTGGTTTTCTGGTAGAATTTTCAAGAAATTTCATGAAGAGATATATAATAAAATTAAGTAATTTTTTTTTTTTTTTACTCACCTCATTCTAATGACTTGCTTTTAAAAAGCTAGTTTCATTGTATTCTTTGAGGAATCCAATGGAAATCAGCCATGGATCTTCTATTCTTTCATATGTTTTCATCATGAATGGCAGGACCATAATTTTCATCAAATCAAAAAAAAAAAAAAACATTACCATTTCTGGGTATAAGTAATATTCATAGACCCACTCCATATTTATTAAAAACCAATATTTATGAAGCGATGCTCTAGGTAATGTGACCAAAAGAAGGATTAGTAAATTCAGTTGACTAATTCTTGTTCTCTGGAGTTCTAATTTATGCTAGTTAACATTTTAGAAAAAGCAGTGAGATGCTGTTTAAAAAAAAAAAAAAGGAAAAAGGTAACGCCACCCTTTGTTGTATTAGTAGACTTGTCGAGGTTAAAATAAATAAGGCAATTTAGTGGACTCCGCTTGGCAACCCTCAGCCCCTCGATCGGAGCGCCGTGTTCCATTCGGGCTGGCGCACTTTAAAAAACGCAGGCAAGTTTGCCAGAGGTTTCCAAAGGGAACAACGCAACACGAGGAAGGGCTTTGAAAATGGGCCGCTAAGAAAAGGCAGAGAGGCCCGGGACGTTCAGTCTTCAGGAGGAAAGACAGAGGGGACGCATGGTGACGGTTCACAGATGCGTGCGGACGTGTTACGGGAAGAGCGGGACTTATTTTTCTCGTTAGTCAACAAAGACACTTCAAGGAGTAATGGGTTTAAAACGTGTGGAGAAATTCAGGTTACCTATTAGTCAGGTAAAATTCAAATCTTAAAATTTTATGAGTCCCAGGGTAATTAACCTGCGGAGACGAAATCAAGGTAGAATGGACATAAGCATGTAAGAGTAAAAACAAGTAAAATTTACATACAGGGGTTAATGAGTAAAAGAGCGTACGTTTGTCTGAAATGTTAGCGTGTTTCAAAATGCTTTCACGTATGTCGGTTCACTGATCTTAAAACAATCTTAGGAAATAGTGTGTGTGGGGAGTGGTGATCAACTAGTCTTACAGCTGAGAAAGCGGAATTTCAGCTTAAATGTGGTTACTTGCGCTCTGCAAATAAGATAAACTCAGTGAGAAGTCTTGGACCAGACAGGTCACAGGCCTGATGTTGGTATGCAGTAGTCTGATGACTAAGTGAATGAACCAATGGATGAATAAATCAGTTAGGTACTGTGTCTGAGACATAAACGAAGGTTAAAAGTATTGCGTATCATCATCACGATGTGCTGTTTCATGTAATAATGTAAAAAAATCTATTTTTATATGTACAGTTGACCCTTGAACAATGAGCTGCTAGGGGTGCCGACCCCATGGCAGTCAAAAATTTGCACACAACTTTTGACCCTTCCCCAAAACTGAACTACCAATAACCTACTGTTCCCCAGAAACCTTAATGATAACATCAACAATTGACTATGGCATATTTGGTCAGTTCTATGTATTCTATACTGTATTCTTACAATAAAAGAAGCTGGAGAAAAGAAAGTGGCATTCAGAAAACTATAAGGAAGAGAAAATACATTTACAGAACGGAAGTGCATTTATCGATACTGTACGCTTATGTCATCTGTTTTAGGCTATGAGGTCCTTCTGCAATTTTTACCAAATCGTCAGTTTGAAAAATATCTGCATATATGTGGACCAGCGCACTTCAAACCCGCGTTGTCCAAGGGTCACTGTATAGCACAGTGCAACAGCATGAGATACCGTAGTTATGTGTGGATTCTTGGCTGTGTGAGAGGTCGACACCCCTAACCCCTGGCTGCTCAAGGGTCAACGGCAAGATAATGTGATAGCGTCACATGTCAGATTCCCAGATCCTGAGAATACAGGAGCATGTCAAAATCCAGGGGAGGACACAGACTCTCAGGATGCTTTGTGGGAGGAAAACTGCTTTGCCAGCAAAGGGAGGCAGTCGATGCTAAACATTACCGAAGGGAGGCCGCTTGGTTGCTGCAGGGAGCCTTGTGGCATCTGAGAGCCTCACTGGACTCACTGGACTCACCCAGGTGTCGGGCTGCACTGAAAGGCTGGGGGGGGGCGGGTAAGGAGGGGTTTGGGGGAAACTTCCAGGCTCTGTAGACTCCTGCGATGCTCCGTGGGGTGACGCCCTCCCCCACAGAGCCCAGAGTACCCCCCATCGGCTCTTCCGCGGAGGACTGCAGCAGGGGTGCTGACTAGTTAGATACAGAAACGCTTAATGGCCCCCTGTGCATAATGTTGAAAGAGGCTCTAATTTTTGTTTTCTTCGGAGATTAACATGTGTATATTGCAGGTTCAGAATGGTAAGGATCCTAATTAGAGTTGCGGGAGTTGCATAATATACTCCATGCCTTCCTGTTTCTGCACACCAAGGAAATCTGTTTGCTAAATTGTGAAAGTTGAGAATGAAAACCGGAATTTGAGTAAATGGATCACTGCTCCCTGCCCCCCGTGCCCCCCCCCCCCAAAAAAAAAGTTGGTCACAAAGTTTACATGCAAAGAAGTAAGTCTTCCTGGGGAATGATTCTGTTTCCTCTGTGGAGAGGGGCCATGCTGTAACTGATGCAGCCTCGGCGGTGGGAGCAGAGGAAAAACCCCAAGTGGGTCCCGTGCCTTTGGTGACTCCGCGGCTCGGCCCCGTGCCCTGTCTCTAAGGAGCCTGTAGCCATCACGCCCGCCCAGGGCGGCCTGTGCCTCTTCTTGAGGCTTTTCCCAAGGCCGGCCTTCCGCCTGAACCCTGTGGGCCGGTCGCCTGCCTCTCGTGAGCTTGCATGTACCTGTCTCGGGCCCCGTCCCTTCAGGCGCTTGATCCAGACAGTAGGCCAATCTGACAGATGTCACTTTGATAGTATGTCAATGGTGGCCGCGCGTTTCTGGGCTTCTCTTGCCCTCACCAGGACCGTATGTTCACTTAGATAACTGTAGATTCAGTTGCAGCTCTGTGGGAGAGAGGGTTTTGGACTAGTAGGGCTTCTGATGGCTACATTCGTAGGTTCACTCATGGGAAAGTTTCTTTTTTTAAAAACAACTAGTGGCTGATTAGCAATGAGGTATCGGGCACTGCGTTACAGCATAAAGGTGCTTAGGCAGACAAGGTAGAATCCATGACTTTGAGACGTGTAGGTGGTGTAGTACGCTCTATAAATAGTCCATGTAAATCACTCAACTTCAGGCAAAATGTTTACTGAGCATCCGCTATGTGCCAGGAACTGGGGAACAAAATAAGCCAAACCCCTGCTTCCGTGGAAATCATTCTGATGCAGCTCAGTTGGTGAGTAGGAACCCATGATCATTATTTGCTTGTTCACCAAAATGAAGACTGTATTTTTTTCTAAATTTTAGCATGAACTTATTGTTCTTTTATATCTTATATCAAGAAAGTCAAAATTACCTTTGATCCCATATGATAAGGGTGCGATAACCTTACTGTTTTATTTTACATTGAAAGCGGTCGTTATTTGAAGGTCTTGAGTGAGTTAATTACCATCTAATTATTTTTTTTTTCCTATGGGTGCCCTCACATTGGGAAGAGAGAGAGAGAGGGCATGACTGCAGAGCTTTCTCAGGTCAGGCACGAGATAAGAAGATCAATGCTCATGCAAATTAGAACTCAGGAAAAGTACCGAACAGCAGGATCATATTATAAAAAATCTGGCTGATGGGTTTTGAACTCACTGAACTGAATCTGTTTAGAAGTACATTTTAGGAAGGCTAAATAAACATCAGCACTATGGTCTGTTCTAAGTCAGGCTCTTGCTTTGTTTATTTTCCAGGTGATAAAACACTGACTGTTATTAGAGTTATCATCAAGCGTATTGAACAGTCAGTCTGTAAGTTAATAGCAGTACACAGACATATAGTCCTAGGATGAAAAGGAGAGAAAATGAATTTTTATCTTTTCCTTTTCCTATAGAAGGAAAATATTCAACACCTTGAGTCAGCTGTGACTCAAGGGTCCATTATAACTTCAAGATTTTTTAACAGCCGGTGCCTAGGGTATGAGATATGAATTTTGTTCCAAAGTGGTGACATGGGCAAATGTAAGCCTCTGGGAGCAATTTCAGGCAAGTTGAGAGTCCATCTAAACAAAAATGGACAGTACGTGGAAGATGCAATTCCCACGCTTGCTTCCTGACCTTGGCTGATATTCCTCAGCAGTTGGTAATTAAAAGAAATGCTGAAGCTGAGAAGAAGAAGGAATAAAGGGGACGAGAAGAATCAGGGTCGGAAGCGCATCTGTGGATAATAAAATGGGCAAAAATAAGTGGGGGTGGGGCATGGAAGCTGTAGGTCGGCTCAGCAAGACGAAAATTAAATATGTAGAAGTTTGTTTATATTGAATTTTAACCAGGGGAACGTACTGGCTGTTTTGGCTTCCCGTCCGTTTTATCTTTCTGCCCGTGAAGCCTTGAGTGGTCTTCCTGGAATCTCTCTGGGCTGACCACGGCGCTGGACACTGGGCCCGTTCCTTTCATCGAAGAAAAGGTACTAAGTCCTGGGTCAGAAACAGGGAGAAACTAGGTTCTATATCATCTACGTGTTGTTGCCAGAGCACAGTCAAATAAAAGTTAACGTCCATCAAGTGATCAAGCAGAAGTCAATAATAATAATAATAATAATAAAAGTCAATAAAAAGCAAGGATGAGCCAAACGAGAGGGCTCGGTGTGCTAGACCGTGCCAGGAAACACAAAAGGCGGAAAAAGCACTGTGGCGAGACTTTCCTGCGGCCTCGGGAAGTGGGCGAAGAAATTGATCGAAGCTCATCACCCCGAGCAGAGAGCTGCAGTTGGAGGAATACCGAGCCCACCGCAGAGCCATGATGGTTCTCTGACTCAGGCGAAGAAAACAGGCTTTGTTTCACTTTCGCGAGCTTTTGAACAGGCTGAACCTACACTTTTTCTCTTTTCTCTTTATTCAACTGAATGCCGGGTTTCTGAGCGAGGCGAAGTGTTGATGGGCTCACGCGCACAGCGGTCTGTTCAGAGGTCTCCTATGCACTAGACATTATCCTAACCACCAGGATACAAAGATTAGCAATGAATCCTCTCAGCTTTCACAACACTTACAATCTGGTGACAATAGGAGATTAATTTTTACATATGGTTTGCATGTAGCAATCTGATTCTGATACAATCAATTATTTCCCTCTGTCTCAAAAAATTATTTTGAGAAATTACCGACATGAACCTAGAATGAGCCTGTAAAGTTTTCATAAATGTTTTATTAGTGGATTTAATGCCCCCATTATATTAAAGCATTCATCTTTTCCCTTTTTAAATCTGAAATATGTTATCTTCGATTGATATTCACTAACCATATTAGCAGGATTTGTCCACATGTGAAAACTTAGCTTGATCAGTAGTAGATTGCTCTAGTAAACTGATTGTCATTTTATTTCTAAACGTAATATCTTTTCCTAAATAGAACTCTAGAAGTAAAATGAATAGGGCAAAATAGTCACACAGTATTTAAATTGGAGTAGTCGTCTGAACCTTTGTTATCCCCAAAGGGTTGCAATTTTCCGCTACAAAGAAACATTTTACATGACAACAGAGAGTTTTATAAGAATTGGGTCAACAATTTTAAGAAGTTGAGGTCATGGGTTCTGAGGTCTGTGTACATTCTAATTCTCGAGTCTTTGGTTTCTGCTGGCTTCCAGATCGGGTCATTCACCGTATAAACATGCGGGTCCTAATCAAAATAAATTGCATGGTAATTTCTCTCTGACATGACTGCACCGAATAACACTTTTAAAAAAAGCTTATGCTGTATTTGTATGCCATAAGTTATGCGATGTATACACCCCATATATATGCCATACATACATTATCTCAAAGTATTTAATATTCTAAATTAAAAACACACAAACACACGTGCACACACACGCACACACATATGTATGTAAAACATTGTTCCTATAGCTTATGGCATTTGTGGCACTACTAGAGACACTGTAGTGTTTGTCCTTATATATGATTAATGTTTTGGTTTACTAGGCTGCCATGTAGAGGGCCACAATTTGGGCGGCTTAAATAATAGATTTACTGTGTCTCGGTTCTGGAGGTTAGATGTCTCAGATGGAGATGTTGGGCTAATGCATTTCTTCTGAGGGCTTTGAGAGAGAATCGGCCCCGGGCTTCTGCCCCAGCTTCTGCTGGTTTGCTGGCCATTTGGGGCTTTCCTGGGCTTCTGCTGCATCTTCATGTGATGTTCTCCCTGTGTGCATGTTCGTCTCTTCACATGGCATCCTTTACGTATGGACACGGTCGTGCCGGAGTAGGTATGCACCCATCAGACCGTCACCTGTGACATCTGGAGAGACCCTATGTCCAAGTGAGGCCATATCCTGCGGTCCTTCGGGTTACACTTCCAACGTAAGGACTTGGGGACGACACGGTTCAACCCATAACAATCACTACGTAACTGATGAGACAGTAAGAAGCTGTTTTGTTGTCAGGAGAAATAACCGAATCAAGGAGAGGACTAGAACAGTCCTCCCTGCAGTGCCTCACGTCACATTTTAGTAGAACATGATGAATTTGCAGCCATCGCATGGCACGTGCGATGTGGTTGGTCACTCAGGCAACTGGATGACATGTCAAAAGTTCTAGTAGGTAATCCAAAATGGCGTGTTTTTTTTTTTTTGTTTTTTTGTTTTTGTTTTTTTGTTTTTGTTTTTGTTTTTTTACTGGAAATTCATCCTGGAGAACGCAATCTAATTAACCGGGCGGTGTATGTTAGCAGGTGTCTCGTACTCGCAGAGGTGCCATAGCAGCCTCGTTTTCAGTTTCCCTCAGAGAGCTCGGGTCACATGTCGACAGCGTGGCGACCAGGGTTTCGCTCTCCACTGCCGATCTCGCCGCGTTTACAGCAGTGACCACAATCCGCCAGCTTGAGTTACTGTTCAGCATTCTTCTCTGTGACCTGATCGTACTGATACACAAGAGCGTTGTTTGATGCAAATCAAGACACAAATTGTCTTCACAGCTATGACAATATGATAATCACATAAAATACTGGGCTTCCTGCACTCGTTCATGACTATACGCAAGGCTTCCCATTAAGAGCGTTGACAGAAACTCCTTGTTCAGTGTGAAAGATCGACCTCCGACTATTACTACTGAATCCCAAGCAGCAAAACTTCCAGTCATCAGTTTTACGTTCCTGCTCTTCACTGCGCCTGTATTGATAAGGCTCAGCCTCACGAGACGCACGTATGATTCAGTCTTTCTAAAAGATCAGCGAACACCGCATTGACTGTGTGCCAGTCCGGCGCGGACCCAGTGGGAAAGCATCATCCGCTGACAGTAGTCATCTGTCCATTTGATTCATTTCCCCAACTGTACAAGGTGGAAGCTGTAGTAAGTGATCACTAGATTCCCCTTCTGCCCTAACCCCCGTTGGTGCTTTGTTGATAACGACGATGGCGGACTACGCAGTCAGCACGAGTCCATGGTAATCGACGTCGGAAATCCCAGTAAGCGTGACGCTGGGTGTGTGTGCAGACGTGCGAGTCACATTGATGAGGCAGCAGGTCATTGAGCACAGACTACGGTTTCTTTCTTTCTTTCTTTCTTTTTTTTTTTTTTTTTTTGAGGTGGTGGTGGATTCTTTGTTGTTCAGTTTTATTATTTTCCGATCACAGCTGACAGTCAATGCTATTAGTTTCAGGTGTACAGCATAGTGGTTAGACGTTGTGTAACTTATGAAGTGATCCTTCCGACAGCTCTACTATCCCCTTGACACGATGCATAGTTATCACAATATGATTATGTTCCCTACGCTGCTCTTACACTCCCCGTGACTTGCTAAACACAGTAGCTTACTTTCCATCTTGACAGTATGCGATGATGCTGTTCGCTTACACACCTTCATTTAATCCCCACTTCAGATCTGTAAGATAGGTTCAGAGAAGATCAGTAACTTGCCCAGAGTCCTACAGGTAGGATACTTGAGAGGTGGTATTTCAATCTGTAGAGCTCAGGCTCCAAGGCATACGTTCAGACCACCTTACTATAGCAATGATATGACTCTATCTTTCCATCTCCTCAATTTTATCTCTTTCTTTGGATCAGCTAAAGCTACCCCGATGGCCAGATCATGACCCACCAGTCTGACAATAGAACTCTTGCTGGTCAGAGAGCACGGGTAAACGGAGGCATTTACCGTCATACGCCTCTGTGGGACCGCCCTGTATCACCACCCCACTTTCGCATAGCACCTCACTTTCTTCCATTCTCAACACCCTTATTTTAGAATTCTTGCCAGCGTCTAATTACAAGAAAGTCAAGCCGTGATTTGTGAACGTGTTCGGCTATTTCTGAAGGCAGTAGGATCCGTTCTATGGGCAAAATGTCTTTGAGCCACAGATACTGACACTGAATTGCATTCAACTCTGACAAAAGAAGTATAGTATGAAACGCTTTCTATTAGGCAGGCAAATGTTATCTAGCTTCCCCACCCCCCCCATCCCTCAAAGATAGACTTTAATTTGACCAAACTGGCTTTATATTAACCCAAATGCATTGTATTTATAATCTATAAATACCAGTTACGAAGAAATCCTTTTATCAAGCTGATTAATACAGTTGACTCAATTGGAATTTCAGGGTTTTCTGGTTTATTCCTTTAAAATAAATGTTTTTTGCCCTGTTCTGCTCCCTGGGACTTGGCTGTCCTCTCCATTTTAATTAATTGGTATTGTTTCCTAAATTTGTCTCCCTAATCTCTTCTCTTCTGGCTATGTCTGTTGGAATATACTTTTAAAGATGTTTGCATGTGAAATCACTCTTGCATCAAACTATATATGTAATTCTCCTCTTTTTTTTTTTTGATAAAGAATAGAAAAATATGGGAAGAATTTTAAAAACTTTTAAGTTCTACATATTTTGCTTTGTTTTGGAAATTAATCTCTCTTTTTGGTAGTATAATGTGAGACTCAAAAGTGTTTTTTTCACAAGCACAGAAAACAGTTTTGTCTTTAATTATTTAGAGCACTCAGTATTTCTGAGTCAAATAAGCTCTGTGCCATGTTCACAGGGAAGACAGCATAACATGGAGCAGAAACCCCGTAAGCAACGTGATAGATCGAATCATCTGATTCATTATGATATGGATATTGTAATCAATCATAATATTCAGTGTTCCGTAAATCCAATTCTGTGAAAGGAATAAAAAAAAAAGGAATTAAGCTATCAGTGAGTTTACTAAAAAAGGAAGAGATTTCCTGATTATCATCATTCAGAGTTAGTCAGACATGTACATGGTAATCATTCATATTTTAAGCAATAATAGGAAAATCAACATAAAGCCCTGAAAAGAACAGCTTTTTATTTTCTCTATGATGTGGGAAGGGGGGGTACCTATGTGCTAAATTAATTTCCTTTTAAGTTAATGGCATAATGGGCTTCTGGAGCAATAAGTAGGAATGTGCATCGGCCTACACATCCATGCCCAAGTCCAGCATCTCCTCCCTTAGCTTCTAATCCAGCCGAGGACATGGTCATCGGGCAGCAGTCACAAAGGAGGACCCGTGTGCCTGATGCTCCGGTTCCCTGAGCCCTGAATAACTCACGTTTTATACAGCTTCTCAGTTCCGAGCCCTGCACAAACCCCATCTCTGATGCCTCCTACCTATGTCTTTTATCGCGTGTGTGTAAGCTCACAAATGTCAGGTAGCCCTCTAAGTAGACAGCCTTTGGGACTTCCCAGTTAGGTCTGAGTTGAGTAGGTAACAAAGCTGATCCTGTTGAAACAGATGATTTACTGTGCAGAGTGTATGGTCTTGCCCAAACTGCTCTTCCATAGAATAGTGGTCTGAATGCAAACTATATTTAATATATTGAAATACATTTAGAAAACACTATGCACAATGAAGTTAACTTGATTTTTCATTGCGGTTATTGTTCTTTTTGTTGATGGCGTTGCGTAATTTCTTGAGTTATTTAATAGGAAAGAAAAGATTCATCGCGGATTTCAAGGAGCAGGGATTTTCTAAACTTCCTTAACCTTGGAACTCCCCCTCCCCCCCCTTCCCCGTTGCACTTAACAGTGTTCCAGAGATCAATATTTTGGGAATTTGAAAATGAAGATGGGCTTTTTTTTTTTTTTCCTATTAAAATTGAGTTCTTAGCCTACTGGGAGAGAAAACACATTAAGCTTTTATCAGTCTTTAACATTTTAACATGGATTAAACTTTCTGTTTTTTTTTTCTGGATTGTAAGCAGTGGAGAGCAGGCTTTCACGGTGGGGAGAGGAAAAGCTGGTTTGAAGTGAGGTCAGCCCTGGGGAATTTCCACGGAGGGGACCATCATTAGCGTCCCCAGGCTAGCGGAGGACAACGAGGCACTGTTGGGGCTGCAGCAGGGCCGCGACACTGATAATACAGAGAGGGAATTTCGCCACGTCAGTGTCTCCAGCCAAAACAGAAGAAATTGACAAGGTGGTAGCTGTCGTCGACCGTTAGTCCTAGCACGACACACAGTATATCTGGTTACCTTGACAGTAAAGGGTGGGGAATGAGAGAAGTAAAAGAGGAGAGGCCGAAAAAGCAAGGTCGGAAGTGAGTGGTGTTTGTATCAGCGATCGTTAGACTAGGGCTGGCTCAGTAGGGGTTATGACCGTCATCTCCCAAAGCAACACAATTTCACAGAAAGCTGTGCGGACTTTGCCAGACACCCAGTGCTATAAGGCCCCAAGCATTCATAAGATAAACACAAAATACATATAACATATTCCTGTCCTTTTTTTCCTCTGACTCCAAACAGAGGAGTTGGCCATATCGAAAAGCAATTGGATGAAGCATTGTAAAAAGTAAAATCTGAGTGTCAGAGTGAGAAGTAAAATTCATTTCTTCTTTTCTTTGAAAAGGTGATCTCCTCAGGTTTAGGGGCTGGAAAGACAAAGTAAGATAATGCTTGTTCTCTCAAAGTTGAGGAGAAAACTGGAAGTAATAAATAAATGCAGAATAAGAGGTATAATATCGTAGTCAGAGGAATGAGAGATAGAGCGGAGAATGTGTAGTGTCTCACCAGTGGTTACGGACCTGGATTTTATAGTGACTGGTTTAAATTTCTGGGCTGAAGTTCCATCTCTACCACCTTACCTGTTCTGTGACCTCTTTAGCTCCTTTAAGAATTCTGATTTCAGTTCCACAACATGTCAGTACCTGGCATGTACTAGAAACACATAAATGTTTACTATCATTAATAATAGTATCCAATCAGAATGATCAAAAGTGGCTTCAGAAAGAAGGTAGTAATGAGATAATCTATGAAGAACGGGTAACTTTGAAAAGATGCACATGGATCAAGCATGGAATTCTATCTAGGAAGAGGGATGATCATGGATAAAGGCATAAAAATGAGAAATTAAAGACAAGTGTGGAGAATAGCAAACAGACCAGTTTGGATAAAGCACTGGTTCATTTTGACCTTTTTGTCAAATTCATGGGAGATGATTCCAGGAAAGTTATGGTTTGGAAGTTTTTGGAGGATAGAGGGGTTTTCATCTGATTTGGTTTTGGATGAGACCTAGTCTGTTTGCTCAGGGGAGTGGTGTGAAAGGCACTGTAAGTTTTCAAATGTAATCTGAAAAGAGTTATACATTAACGATCTAAATAGTCAACTGTCTTATAGTAAAAAAAAAAAAAAAATCCCTTGAGTCAGAAGACAGAGATTCAAACCTTTATACCTATAGAATTAAACAGTCTAAGCCACAATATCTTAATCTTGAGGGAAAATGACATGTCATATGATTATTTTTTAGGATTAAATAAATTATATGAAAAAGAACCTAATGTAATGCTGAGCATATATAGATATGCAGTCAGATTTTAACTACGTAATATTATCTCATCAAAACAAGTGAAGAATAAAATTGGGGGGAAAAACATCTTTGAAGTGCGAAGTACCCGTCTCCATCCTAATAAAATCTCTCTGCGATCCCCTCAGGAGAGTCAGTTCATCAGAATCCGTTCAGTGTGCTATTCACATTCTTGGCCCCAAAGTTGTCAACATTAAACATCCATCGCGCTTCTAGGTCACAGCGAAGTTCTCAAAAACTTTCCAGAAGTCCCTGAGGTTATTCACCCTGAGTCGCGTCTTCTGCACCGACAACTACAGAAAGTTTAAAAATACACTGACTTCTGTATCAGCATCTTTTCTTAGAATGTAGATAGCCAGTCTGGTTGGCAGGCTTTTCCAGTCTTCTCCATGCTTAGGCCCGATAATGCCTCCAAACAAAGGAACAGAAACCATCCTACATCCATAAGCAAAATGCGTCAGGGAATGCCGGATGATGACAGTTCTGCTGCAGCAGCTTTTCATTTGAATTCTTTGATCCTCTTCACACGCCGATTTTTAGGTTCACCGGTTCTTGGTTTGAATTCTCTCCTGTAGTTTTAGACCGCGAAGTGATAAAACCTTTGGGTAATTTCTGGAGTCACTTTATTGTTCCCTCAGCGGGGTGCAGCACAGATGGAGGCGGGGAGGTCCCTGCGTAGATGCCAGCGTGAAGGCGGCGCCACGTCCTCAGTGCTTTCCGTGAAGCAAATCAGATAAAGAAGAGCGAGCCTCGCCAGGGCCGGCCCCGGCAGGGCAGGCGCGTCCAGCAGCAGATGTGTCTGGACCTGCGTACAGCATGTGGCATCATCATGTGACCTTTCTTTTTGCGCTCACTCACAGGCGACATGTTCCACTCACTACTCCTTGGAAGGAAACACCACTCTGCATCTCAGCCGTCCAATGAGCACTTTGAGAAGAGAATTTGGCCACCATTCGGAAGAGAGATTTTAATTCTATTGCATTAATAAGCAGAGCTTGCCATAGTCTAAATTTCTTCCTCCTCTCAGCCTCCCTCATTGAGTACTTTGAAAAAACTGTTCAAATAAACTTCTCAGAAGAAGTTTGAACTGTTAGGAGACCCACGCGTTTTAAATATTTCTTAATGTAACAGCTATGTTGACACACATTCATGGCTAAGAGAGTTATGTCTGAAAGTCATCATGCTTAATTTCTGCAGGACCAAGCATTGGTATGGTAAGAACTATGAATTTATGGTGTCATGTTTTTCAAACATCCGTTGTGGAATTAGCTTATCCTAGCCAATCCCATTATCTTGAATTATGCTGAGTGTATGCCTTTGGATCGTTATAATAGAAACGATAGTTTCTTGTGCAATAACTATCCCTACAGTTTAGACAAATAGAAGACTCCTGGAATGAAGGTATCAACTTTAAGTGAAATTGTTTGAAAGAAACTTGGTAAGATAATCATGGATTAAATACATTGTTAATATTGCATGGCATTTTTTTTTTTCAGAAATAGGGAACCCTGTGCTTGTGTAGGCTTATTAAAAATAATAACTTGTATTTCAGTTGGACATACTCTCTCTTGACCTTAGTTCTCTTTTACATAAAACGGGAATAACATAGGGTTAGCAATTGAATGTACGCACTTAGAACACTGTGTGACACGTGGCGACAGCTGCCCGGCTGTGAACAGTGGGGAGAAGGCCATCTGCGGCCTTGACGGGCATGTGGTGTTGTCTGGCGTGAGCGCACAGGTCTGCGGGCAGTCAGCAGGCCAATCTAAAAGTTAGATGTACGTATGTTGTTTTTTTTTATTCTTACATTGCAATTCTAACTTGACAACAGGAAAAGACATCACAACAGATTTGTCTAAAGGTCAATTTCCAGAGTTGCAAGGTTAACGAAGCACGTCATCTGCTTTTTGAGTCCGTTAAATGGACGGCCGTCCTGCGGTGACGAAACGTCCAAGTCATTTTCGGTCAGGCCGACGTGGTCTCAAACAGGTAACTGAATTTAGTCCTCCTGGAAGAGGTGAATGAGTCCTCCAGATAAGGAAACCAGAGGCCAAGGAATTTGGGGAGCATTGTTGACATCAGGGGCTGGGTCTCTGCTGACAGAACTGCCAACCGCGGTGAGTTCTCCAGCACATCTCTTTGTCTTGAAATGTGGTGTCCCTTGGCTACAGGATCATAGAGGTGGAACCATTCATAAAATAACTGATAAATGGACGGTGTATTTGCACAGAGGCTACCGCAACGTAGACTGTTTGAAACATGGTTGAGAAATAGCATATTGGGCAGAAAGTCCATGCATACTCAAAATGGGAATTTAAACTCTACCTGCTAAAACTCTGTACCAGCCAGTCTAGAGTTCGCTCATACTGCTCTTCATGGCTTTCTTAATTTCCTCTATGCATGCACCCGTTTCCTCTTCCTTTAGAGACAATTCTGTCATGTCTTTCCAGAATGTGGCAGATTGGAAAGTCATAGCTCCAACAGTAGGAAGAAGGCCACTAATAGCCACTTTGCCAAAAGATAGGGACCAAATATTAATTGAGGACAAAATGACATTTAATGGTCTTTGTGTCTCATAATTTTTGAGTATATTTTTTTTCGTTTAAATAAAACCTAATTCAGTGATAACAAAGAAAGAGACAGAAACCCTTGAAAAATAAAGATCTCCACTTAGTTCTTACATGTCTAGAGCGTTTTGATACGAAGGCTCATAACCTGAAGATACCGTTTTTCTTAAAGGCATTATAAAATCGTCAGTCATACGTGAGCACGCCTAAACCACAGAAAGATGAAAGTATATTTGTCACACTCTAGAAAACAAGGAAACGTGCGATACATCTTATAAACCTTTTATTCAAGGGTTAAAACGTTTTGCGTTTAAAAGAATGAACTTCTGCTAACTGGAATCTCTGCTATGCAATGCCTTACAACTCGGTGATGCCAGACAAATGAGGTGTCACTGCCCACAGTCTCTCAGCAGAGACGAGGAAAACCCTTCTCTACACGGGTAACCCTTAATTAAACTGAGTTTTTGGGTGTCCCTTCAGGAGAAGGTCACCATGTCAACAATAATGAGGGAAAATGGCACCATGACCATTACTGGGGAGATGTGGCATATTCCTTGCTTTCAATTATTGTCGTCTTGTTTGATCATTAGCATTTGGCAGATTTGTCGCTGAGTTTGTTGTTCTGATTTAAAACTTGGCGTTAAGTTGAATATGTGCTTATCTTGATCTCCCGTTTCTGCCATGACTTGCGTTTCTTGCCAAGCTTCCGACTTGAATTGCGCTGCCTTTTCTGCTGAGCTTTTGCTTTGCCTTGTTGTATTTCTCCCTGTAGGTGCCTCCCCCCTTCTTCTTGTATAGTCCTAGTTTGGCCTGTATTTCTTTGGCCTGTTCATTAACTTTTTTCCCTTCAAGTTATTCTCTCGTTCAGTATATGCGGTGCCTCATCAATACACTTCCTTGCCGCAGGATTTTCGAGTTATTGTGTGTTCTGTCGGCTTCCATCCCGCCTGAGAGAGGTTTCTGTGCTTTGGCTAATGTGCTGTTGTCTAAATTTGCAGTGTTTCAGCTCATTACACTGACTTTAATTTTGATGTATTTGTATTTTATCCACTCGAAGTCATGTTTCTTTCCTCTATCAATTTAATTACTTTCTGCCTGGGCAGCATTGTGTTTATACAATAGCTGCTAAAGTGACAAAAGGTTTCTGTTTAAATTACCGCCCAGAACATCAGCAATTCAGTCTAAGGATGCTCAGAACACCTCTGATTGATGTCTTACCTTTGTGTGGGAAAGGAGATCACGAATATTGAGAACGTCGTCTTTCTAGAACTTAGCCAAGCCTGGTTTATAGCTGAGGAGGCATGAACGCAGGAGAGGAGTGCGGGGCTGTGGGCAGGTTCCTTTCTCTGTGAGAAAGGAATGTATGACCAGTTTCTACTCCGTGCAAGTCATGCCCCTACACAGGGGGGAAAAAAAGTCCTTCTCAGGTGTTTACTTACATTTAGCTTGACCACCCAGCCCACCTCTTATCTTTCTCTGCACATGTGTATGTAACATGTACGTTCCTGGGTTTGAATCTTGGTCTCTCTCGAATCATATCGCATTTGGGTTTGTAAGTCAGCAGCACTGATTGAATTTCCATTGTGTGCGCAGCGATAGAGCAGCTATTCTAAAAACAAATGGCTTAGGACGCATGGTAACCTTTCCTGTTTTCAAAGACTTCTAAGAATGGGGAAGAAAAGGGACAAGCATGTGAGAAATACATCTTCGAAAAGAGAAACAACGAAAGCACCTCAATAAATCCCCAGTCGGCTCTTTCTGGGGTCTCAGTCGCGTGCCTCCCGCAGACCGAATGATTGCAACAGCTCTTGGAAATGCTTCGGGGGACAGAGGCCTCTAGCTTTCCTTGGACCTGTGTCCCAGGTGAAGTTTGTCAATCGGCTAACGATCACGATCAGCACACGCGTTCTCCCCTCAGCGGGCCAGTCCTGCTTCCCGGGACATCACGCATTCAGAAGAACTTACCCTTTCATTATACCAGTTAGGCTTCCCTCAGTGAGCGTTCTGTGTCTCCCTGTGCTCAGCAAAGCTGTGCCGTCTATCAAGGAGAAGAAAATACATTTTTTAAACTTTTTTTTTTTTTTTTTTTTTTTTTTTGGTACGTGCACTTCGCTTGTGCTGAATATTTTCTCGGAGCCTCAGTGTTCTCGTGCGCAAAATGGGGATAGATGAAATGTGAGGCACGAGAGAGCACGCGTAGAATATTCAGCTCCGTGTGTGTCTGAGGTGAGGGTTGTGTAAGGGCAAGTTGTTGTCCTTTTGCTGTTCCCTTGTCAGTGGCCATCATTTCTCTACCGGATAAAACCCAACGTCTGGCCTGGTTTGCATTCAGGTGTGTTGACGACATACAACATTAGCACATTTGGCTTTGGTAATAGGCAACTCTCCATAGGTCAGTCGTGTAGCAACAGGCTGGCGGATTCTCTGGTTCCTGTCTCCCCGGTCCTCTTGCCGAGGCTGGAGCCCTTGACCCTCCGCCTTTAGTCTCGCCCTACTGCGTTCTCTGGGGCTGGATGCACCTGCAAGATTCACCTTCATGCTCTAAGACTCTCAGGAAATCAGTCCTGCTGAAAAATCTGACCTTGACCTGGTGCACACATTTGACAAAGGGCCTCCTGGTACCTCGCCAAGACCCATAGTCACCGCTACCATTTTCTTTCTTGGTGCCGGTGCTAGGTTCCCTACATACCCTTGGAAACCTGCCAGGCATCCTAGAACCTGCATTGCTATCCCGTCCTACCAGGCTGCCTCTGAGGTCAAGGCTGCCCCTGTAGTCTCTGTCGGACTCTGATTCCTCCCACACGCAGCCTTGGTGCCAGATGGTGCCAGCTCGTCTGGCCTTCCAGGTCTTCCCCATTTGTGTGTGGACCCGGCTGTGCTTGTCCGCCCAAATCTCTCTATCCCAGCCCCATCTTTTTTCCTCTTTATTTAGCTTGTGACCCTCCGTCATGTCCCTGGCACACTTTGAGTATCCGCTTATTGGCTGTGTCCTGCCCTTAAAATTAGGAACTGTACTTTCCCCCGTGAACCTGCAGCTGGGTATTGTACACCACCTACCCACCCGTGTAAGACTGTGTGCAGTGACTTCTGCCTTTGCTTCCAGATCTGCTCTGCTGGACAGCTCTGCTCCGTGGCATCATGCGGGCTTCCTGTAGGTTAACAAAGCCTTGTGATTTTGCTCTTGGGACGACCCTACATTTTCTTGATCATTTTTGTGTTTGTGGGCCTTTTTGTGATAACTCCTTCAAGTGAAAATGCATCTTTGGGCAGCCCTTTGGGTTCCTTAGATCCTCATTTGGAGCGGATTTAGTAGGATCTTATTCCAAATCCCGTTCTCTGTTGTACAACATTTTAACCAATACCGAAGGGCAAAGATGGGCAAAGGTAGCAGAATTCTTATGAACCGGTAGAGCAGCGTCCACTCTGGGAATGAAACACCGACATAACACTGTGTAATACGCGAGTCCCTTATCCCGCACGTCGTCTAATTGATTGTTCAGTGGGCTCGCTCAGCCAAAAGTAGAGAGAAACTTTGTACAGACATCATTAGTTTTTCTCCATTTAAAGATTAATCACGAAGAGCTCTGGCTCTTTAATCCTGTAATTTGTATATTTAATGGGCTGCTTCAGAATCTATGACAGTAATTAGCATAGCCCGAAAACTCATTAATACGCAACGACATGATGAATGCAGCATTAATGCAAACATGACTGAAGTTACTTGGGTTATGTACGAAGGAGATGAAAGCTGGAATGTCCTGTTTGTTTTACCAGTGGCGAGTATCATAGGGCGGCAAAAAAATAAATAAACAAATAAATAAAATAAAATCAGGCATCAAATTAGAGGTTCTAACACAGGGTAGAGGGGGTGGCAAAAATTTAAACCAAGGCGATGTCTTTTCACTTGATTCTCACATTTAGGGCATAAAATAGAGTCTCTACTTTTCTAGTTACCTATTTATTCATAATTTTTTTCTATTACTAAAAGTAAGTTTAGTCAACCTTTTGGTTTAACCCAGTTAATCTTTCGGCAACTTGAACATAATATTATTGGCCTCACCATGGCAAAATTTTAAATGATGCTGTCTTTGACGAATACGTTATACATGTGTTTTGAAACATACATTATTGGCTTCGACAGATAATCAAAGGATCTGTTTCTAATTCTATGAAAGTTACATACTATGCCCTCCTCCCACTGTATTGCCATCTTAAGTAAATGTTTAATACTACTTAAGATACTACCATTTTAAATCCATATATTTCAACAAAACTATCGTATATTACCTGCTAAATAATGAACTGATCATTAATGCTTTGGAAGGTAAAACCGTAAAACTCTTCTTTTTTGTTCTTCCAATATAGTCATGGTGAAGCCCATCTTTCCCTATTTAATATAATCAGCTGTATTAACAGTCCTAAACTTTGAACGACTGATTTCTTAATTGCGTAGTCAAATGTCAAGAGTCATATACAATGTCTAAAACAGAACTCGCATTTTTCAGGACGAATAATCTTAAAAGACCAGAAAATGTGTGCATCAATTTTCTTGTATTAGTTTCTTGTATTAGTTTCACTCTAAATCTGTGTTAGGAAAATGCTCGTACTTTTTATTTCTTTACATAATCAAGTGAATGTACACGAACTACCTGGTTCTCAGCTAGGCCTTCAGGAGGCGGCGTGACTCCATCAAATGCTACCTGCCCTTGGAAATGAGCTTTCTGTACAGGAGAAGCTCCTTTCAATAAGAATCTCAACAGATAGGAACCAAACTGCACCCTAGAAAAAAAGTGAATCAGGATCACCTGCTACCGAGAGACGGCGCTGCTAGTGGCTTCAGTCATGACTCTTTTAAGGGACCGATGGATTTGCTTACAGATTTTGAAAAGACACTCTATTTGCAATGAGAAGAGTCCCTGGAAGGCACTAAAGTGGTACACATGCTCGATTTTCTTTAACCAGGCTCTTGCCAAATTTCCTGTAAAATTTCTTTAAAATCCTACATGTCGACTTTTCACTTAATTCAATCTCTCCTCCTTCACACACATTCTCCTTTGTGAAGTTCAGTTGTAGAAGAAATTCAGAGCAACACATTTGGAGGAAAACTCGTCTTTACATAAAATCTATGTGATATTCTGTTAGACTAGCTAACTGACACGAAACGAAGAACCCAAATGGTACTGAAATATATTAGTTTTTTGACTTATTTTTAAAGGAGAGGATCTAGAAAACAGAAAATGCACCACTGGTAAAATCATTTGCCTCTAATGTTTTATTTCCCGTCTGTGGTTTTTAGTGTACTAGGGAACTGTTTAATCAGACCATTACCAAACCGAATAAATGACTACTTAGTGATTACTGGACTATTTAGTGATGGAGTTTTGGAGATCTTCTTATACATACGCTTTCTTTGAATAGTTCATATAAGATCATCCTAATAAATGGGATGGAACAGAATATATTTGCCGCACAGTATCCCAGCCTTTTCCTTATTTTCTATGTTGTGATGAAATGACCAGCCCCATATAACACAGCCCGTCCTTTTATTCCAGGGAGCTATGCAGACTTGTCCATCCCATTATATTGCCCGCCGTTAACACTGTTTCTAATCACCGGTCTGGAAAACTCGAGGAATGAGACATTTTTTTTTGTTTTGGCCCGAATCAAAGACAGCCAAGACGTTAATACATGTAGAGAAACTTGCGTTTTGTCTGCAGATAAAGTCAGGGGCCTTAGTTCTTACAGGGTGGCCGAAAGGATGACTTCATTGATACATTCCTTATTAAAGGGTGGTGGTCTCAGGGGATGTCCCAGCAGAATGTGGAAATTGAGAATGATTTTTGGCTTGGAAAGCAAGGAAGAAGCCTGTTGACTAAGGATGAAAACAAAACAGAAAATCACAAAGGACTCTAAACTTGGCATTCCTGGGGGGTTCACTTGTCATATCTTTGCCACATTACTGTTCCTGGTGATACGCACTGTCTGTAGGAGGCTCTCGGTATGCATTTCTTCAGCCGCGTGAGAACTTAGTGTGGTTTTACTCGGAACTGTGGCTCTGTGTAATAGCGGCCCGTGTGCTCGTGAGGAGTCGGACTGTGGGGAAGCCGTGCCAGGAAGGATGGGCAGGGCAGCCCTGGGGTGTCTCGGGTGCAGGCCCTCTCCCTCCTGGGGCTTGTGCAGGTGTTCAGTCAGGGTGTACCTAGTCCCAAGCTTTGCGTTCTGTAATGAGTAAAATGAAGCAGCCCTCTGTTGTTGATACAAGATCAAGGGCCTCTGGAAGCAAACGAAATCAATGAACTTTAATGATAACGATAGCTAATACTTATACAGGGCCAAATGGTTCAAGGTACTTTATACATATTACCTCATTTCATCCTCTCGAGAACCTTTTGAAAGAAAGAAAAAAAAACCTATCGTAGTCTCCACTTAAACAAGAGGAGATCAGATACAGATGGTTAAGTGACTTGCCCAAGGTCACACATGAGTTAGGTTCTAGAGCTGCTGTTTGAATGCACACAGTCTGGCTCGAGCGTCTGTTTTACATCACTAAGTCACACACCAAATTCCTTCTTTTTTGGAGTTGCACCAAAGAAATGTCTTACAATGGTGTGGGGCCTTTGGAATAATTTTTTTGTAAGCCTCGTTTTGACTCTCTCAGTGCTGTAGGGCAGAGAGGAGGGCGAGGGCCAGGCCGCTGCCCACCGTTTGGCCAGCTGGGGTGTGGTCCTACCCTGAGCTCTCCCTCAAGGACATGCCGGATGCTGTCAGTTCCCTTTTACACTCTCCCCTTTTCCCGTCTCGATATTTTCTCCAAACGTGGTTGGTGTATTTGAAGAGGTTTAATTGAGAGCAGATGCAATTACATGAACCGATTAAAACATTAAAAAGTTTGTTCATAAATAGGTCTGCCTGCACACAGGCAGACATTTCTCTGATTGATTTTCAAAACAAGTTCGCCTTAGTTTTACCGAATTGAATTTACCCAATATTTTAGTGTCATGATGATAAAGTATTAGGCGTGAATTGATAACCAAATTCAAATCTATGCATCGTTACCATACAGATCTATTGTTTTCAGTTCCCATAGTAGCCTAAACTAAATGAAATGGAATTAAATTGCAGTGAGAATGTACTCAGTATTCGCTTTGTGACAGTAAGGGTGATTTAACAATGACATGGGCTACTCAAAGGTTTATGGGGTTTTACTCTTTTATTCATTCAACATACATTTATTTGAATCCTAGTGTTTTCGAAACACATGTTTGGAGATCATAAGTATTGCAGTGTGATCACCTTTATAGCTTACACATTCCTTGGCCTGGAAGGAGAAGACTGGTCCCTATCAGTAAAAATATTCTTTCTCTCTGGAGAGTCCCCAAAATGCCATCATAGTAAAATGCTTGATTCTTAAAAAAACAAAACAAAACAAAACAAACACGATTGGTCAATCTGTAGAAGACTCCCAAAGGTGATGGGTGACTAGCCCTGGGTTTCATAATTAGGCAAAAAGTAGATTCAGTGGACTGTTCTTTCTCATTCTCTCCATGCTCCATGTATATGAGAGGCAGTAGGAGGTGATTATTCCATCACCCTGAAAACTGGATGTGCCCTTATGTGTTGGTCTGTAGGGGGCCCGTAAGCCCTTAGGATGCTTTCAGTTTGTTTTTGTTTTTCACCTGTCACCGTGCTGGAATTACAGCCATCTCCTTCATCTTGGATTCTGTTAAAGGCAGGATTCTGCTACATAAGAACTGTGACGTGGTTAGTGCATTTTCTTCAAAATGGTAGAATCGGTGAACACTTTTAAGTTCATTTTGAGCTAACAGTATATTATTTGAAAGTACAAGAAAGATTATTTTTATTTCATGTTTGTGATTCGAGTTGGCTCTGAGGGAGTCTGAACTGTGTTTTCATATTGGCGCAGTTGCTTGGGAACCACTGAGATTTTGACTGAAGAGGCTTTGGTGTAGAACCCCCAAAGTGGATGCGTTAACCCCAAAAGCAGGTTTCTTTAATGCTGCTTGGGGTCACTGAATATTGGTAACCATTAGACTTGACATGAAAGACACCAAGATCATTCCAAGGCCAGGGTCACTCAGCAGTGAAACTAATGTTGCAAGTGAGTGCAATTTGATTGTTTTTTTCAAAACTGTCATTATACAACATAAAACCAACATATTCCAGTACATTTAGTATACTTAATATATTTAGTTAAGAAATGCCTTTATTCAATTTGAGTTCAATGTAAATTTCTATGAAATACATGTGCATATGTGTACGTGTAAATGTGGTACTGCATAAATGAATTATGTATGTATATATATGTACACACACATGCACCTAGATCTTCTTTGAGGTATAAAACACGAAAGTAGAACTGATGGGTTTTATAGAGATATGTCTAAAAGTTAATTTTTTCAATTTTATAGAAACGAAAAGTAAACAATATAAATCCACTTTATTAAAATATATTTTCATAACTAACATTTTTCTTTAACTTAAGCTTCAACTTCATTTACTAAAGCCACTTGTTAAAAATACTATCCTTTTCAGAAGTCATCAAGGTAAAATATTGTTTATTTCAGAAAACCAGAATACATGCTGTACTTTCTATCTTTGCTTTATAAAACAAGCTTTAGGAATAGATGACAATTTGTAATTCGATTGCCATAAACTGGCATTCAGCTCATATTTTAGACTATCACAACTTCAACACACAACAGTTTCTAACATTAACTCAAAGTGAAGCATATTTATGTAATAGATGAAATGGTATGACTGTTAAGATAATTGAAATAGGATATATATATAATACAGTCAGTACCATGTACATAAAAAGGAGAGGTAAGAACTTAGAATTATTGGATGTTAGTGGAAGCGTTTTGATTAAGAATAGTATCTTTCTTATAATACGCTTTTGTTTAAGATTCTGATTTTTTTATTAATGAATATGTAAGTATTTTGGGATGCAAGAGCAATTTGGGGGCATTATCTGGAAATGGATGGATAGATTGCGAGAGAGAAATAAGATACGGATATTGACAGAACTGTGTAAATATATATCAGTTTTTACCTAAAACTTCATGTAATTTAGAAGCATAGTTACCTAAAGCAATACATAGTAATTGGACAAACCAACAGTCACCATTCTACTGAACGGTTAAAAAACTACATCAATTCTTACTAACTCAGACGATAAATAATGCTTATCATCCGCACTGTCATTTAATATTATTCTGGAAGATACAGCCTTTGTGTTGAGACAAATAAGAGGTATGGCTATTGGAAAAGAGTAGACACAATTATTGTTTTTTTTCCCTCAGAAAATAAGCATGTATACTTAAAAAGAAAGATCACCAATACTTACTACAAATATTACAATAAGGTGGCCAGTTAAAAATAAATAATTTTTTTCTATGATTCAATAATAACAAATTTAAAAATGATCTTATTCATACTGGCAATAAAATATATAAATCTTATATAAACTTAAAAAGATATGTGTAGGATTAATTTAAAAGAAAAGAAAACAATTATTTTAATCTCAATATAAAAAGTGAAGGGATAGTTAAAAACAAAAGAATACTGAGAAAAATAATAAATTGTCATGTAGTAGAAACATAAGGTAATGATAATAGGGCATTATGCTACAAAAAAAATCAGTGGAACAAAATAGGAAGTATGGAGACTGATTTAAGCTAGTATACTTAAATAAACCGAAGGGGGGATTGCAATTGTTAAATGTCCATTCAGTAAATATTTTTAAACATCTATTATGTGCTAGCTAGTATGCAAAGTGTTGGAAATGCAGAAGTAAATAACAGTTTTTGCCTCATGGAATACGTTATTTAGTAAATTTTTAAATGTCTAGTGGCGAAATAGGGTGTACTCACACTATATGTTAAAATAGAGCGCACATGAAATATAATGTTAAATATACAAATATAGGATAGAAACAGGAAAAGGTAACAAATTTTGAGTCGAGAAACCCAATTATAAAAGCAAAAGAAGGGAGTTTCCATAGTTAAAAAATTGGATATTAAAATATAGAAATTGACACTATATTAACATTTGAAAGATAATCTGTAAAAAAAAAAAAGGTTATAATATATGCGACAATGAAATAATACCCCTAGTTTGGAAGGAGCGCTTGCAAGTCAATAATAAAGACAATGGAACTTAAAAAAAAAAATTGACAAAGGATTTTCAAAATACATGAAGAACTATGATGAAAGAAGTTCAAATTCAGAATTCATTCCAGAAATACAAATTAAAACAAGAATAAGCTATACCAGGCCAAATCTCTAATACTGGAAATACTTTGCCTGACAGTGGCCACAAGGCTATATATAAGATTCGGGAAGGAAGCTGACAACTTGAACAGCCTCTTGCAATGAAGTCAGAAAAGAAAAGGCAGCTAGATGACAATTTAAGTTCATGAGTTCATGCATTACCATAACATTTCAGAGATCATCTAATCACATACCTCCATTAATGGACAAGGCACCTGAGGTTTATTCTGTGCAGACAATAAGAGGCCTAGCATCTGTATGTTTCCAAAAGTATCCGGCGTATTGCTTCCCTGTAGCTTTACTGTTTGGAGATTGTAAAGTGGGGTGAGTCCTTGCAACAGTGGCATTCAGAGGGTCGCAGTTTTTCATTGTTCCTAGGAGGAAATGAGAATTATTTTTAAAAAAAATGAGAGAAATTTTTTTTTGTTGTATAATGATTAGGATTAACTGTAGTTTCCCAAACCTTCCTCCATAGTAAAACTTGTTTTACTATGTATTTATTTACCATCAATTCATTCTTGTTTCTTTTTCTCTAGCATTCCTCTACGTTTTATCCTACTCTATACTTCCAAAGTAATTTCCAGAATGCTGATGTAATGTTTTCTAAGTTCTTTAGTGATAAACATCTGAAAAACAATTTAATTTAAAAAATTAGGAAATAGTCTATGTTTAAGTAAACACGTTAACAAAATTTCGGTATTCTAAACAGATTTAGCCATTTCTCATATAATTTATAAAATTTTCAGATTAGTTTTCAATTGTCATTTTGTCAAGTATAGTTAATGAAGATTTTGTTCTTCGTGTATTTATGGGGCTGGCTAGCCATAAATATTTTACGAATGGAGACGTTTTTAGCACCACCTAATAGCAGTCAAGTAAAATAGAAAAACCTTTTTCGAATTTAGAACTTATTTGCATATTTCAAATTAAACTCTATAGCTCGAGTTGCTTCTATACAAACTTTTACATTCCCTGATGCACCATATATGCAGCTAGAAATCCATCTCCACGCAATGGTTTGGATGGGAATGAAGCAGAAGGGATATTTGATAATGAAACCGAGGGGTTTTGCTTTCTTTATGAGAGCAAGGACAAGACAATACCTCTGTAATAGAACACATTGGTTTCATGTGAAGAGTGTTGTTTTAATTTTAGTTTATGCATCAAGACTCCATTCTCCATACCCCAGTTAATTTCCTGACAAAATACACCTTGACTATTGCATTAACATATTTAATGTGTGTTGTTTTCAGCAGTTGTTTATAAATCTTCGACCAATTTGTTATACTAGTCTAATGAAGCATCTTTTATAGCTGATACTTTCCTTAAACTCAGAGTCATATCTTCGTGTATTCTATTGGAATTTCCTGCAGAATGTGAGTCAAACAACATGGTTTATATCAGGGGTAAGTAACTTACCTTAGGCTATACCTGGGTCATAGGGTTCCTAGCAGAATCTGAAACCTGTACTGGACTGGAAAGGTGAATCGGGTTGTTGCAGACGACCGAACCCAGGTTAAGCCCCCGCCTCTGGAGGGGCCTTGGTTAGCAGCCCAGCCGAAAGGAGCTTTCTCTCCTGTAAACCCTCTTGTCCCGGTTGACTGTCTTACTGCTCAAACCAGTCTTCATCCGTTGGTGAATACTGTGCTCTTGAACTGTTACTTCATTCTCGTGTGTGTTCTTGATCACTTGATTATCACCGAATGAGTTGTCTGTGAAGACAGACGTCTGCTCTTCCCAGCCAAACCGAGGACGCGCTGAGAACAAAGATTGTGCCTTTTAAACTTCTCTGACCGTGTCGATAGTGAGGTGTGACGCCTCACACCCAGGAGGAGCGTATGCGTCGAACGGGTGGCATGCCAGGTGCTGGAGGGGGTGCCTTGTGCAGACGGTGGGGAGACACCCGTGTGCCCCTCGCGGGCCGCCCCTGCTTCCTGAGCTGGGGACGTTTCTGCAGAACGGGAGCGTCGCGTGTCCAGGGCGGCGCTGGCAGATGCTCTCGCGGTCGCAGAGCTGCATTTCGGAAAGCTAGGTCTGCAGGCCACTTCCTGTCAGGCCTTTCCAGACTTTCCCTTCTGCTCCTGCGCTGAGTCTTTAAACTTCATCGATGTGTTAAACCAGGTCCCCTGTTTAAAATGGTTAAGAAAAACAAAAAAAAAACGTTCATTTTTATGACTCTGGTAACGTTTTCACATCGATACTGCGAGTGTCCCTTTTGGGGTCACACCATGTCTTTTCATGTCGATAAGTCCCGCATATATTTAAAGTTCATCGTCCATTGATTCGTGGGCGCGCGGGAGTTTCCGAGCATTCATAATGGGACGCATCTCAAACCAAACGGCCGCGGTCACCCCCGGGCGATGCCGTGGGGCGTTCCCTGACCGTGCTCACTGCAGCGTGAATGACGATGCGCGTAAACGCGCCTTCACCCGAAAGCATCGACACAGCCCCGCACTGACGTGCTGCCCGCTCGCCCCACCAGGCATCAAGGCCAGCTTCCGGACGAGGGCGCCGGACGGCCTGCTGGTCCTCGCCGCGTCACCGGGCAGTCAGGAGGAGTTCTTCGCGCTGCAGCTGAAGAACGGACGTCCTTACTTTCTCTTCGATCCTCAGGTAAACGAGCGTTGAGAGTTTGGGGGCCTGGGCGCCAGGTGCTGAGTGAGGTAAGTGGTTCTTTTCAAAAACATTGACCCCCACCAGAACTCGGAGGGCAGCACTGTGAGCATCCTCCCTGTATTGACGAAGAGGCTAAAACAAAAGTGGTGAGACCTGACCAAGGCCGAAAACACAAAGCACGTGGTCTGCCCAAGAATCTGGTAGTGTGTAGATACCTTTGGATAGATTTATTTGTGTTTTCCTTGAGAGTAAAATTAGGTCTCTATTTATCCTCCTCGTCTCTCTACCTCTCTTCCATCCTTCCTTCATCTCTTTTTCCTTCTTTCATCTCCTCTTCCTTCCTTCCTTCGTTCCTTCCTTCCTTCATTCCTTCCTTCCTTCGTTCCTTCCTTCCTTTGTTCCTTCCTTCCTTCGTTCCTTCCTTCCTTCATTCCTTCCTTCCTTCGTTCCTTCCTTCCTTTGTTCCTTCCTTCCTTCGTTCCTTCCCTTTCTTCATTCGTTCATCAGCAATTATTTACCTGCTTATCAGACACTATTGTGCTTAGTATTATAGACCACACTAGTTTTAGAGTTACATAGAACCATGCCCACATGAAAAAATCTAAGTAGGATACAGGAAAAATCATTTCACATAATCTCGAGTGTTACGAAAGAGAAGTGTGAGATGCTGTGTGTTAGGGGAGCATAAAAGGAGTTGCCAGTCTTCTCTGAAGACGTGATGCTTAAGACGTGAAGCAAGGCAGGAAGGTCGGTTAGGACGAGCGTGCGTCTCTGCATGAGCGCTTGGGTTCGGCGTTGGGCAGGTCGAGAAGTACTGATGGGACGTGAGGGATGGCGCTGAAATCAAATTTCCAGACGGAGCAGGTAGCACAGGCTAAGTGTCCGAGGTCGACGAGGACGTGGCGTATTTGATCACCGAGGTGAATCTGATTTGGCTGTAGAATAGAAAACACAGAGAAAAGCTGTTGAAAAGCTTGACCTTGGAAGCAAATGTGAGGATTTATTTATTTTTCTAAGTTCAGCGGGAAATCGCCAAAGAGTTGTCTTCACTTTAGCTATGTCAAAGAACTTTTTTTATTTTTTACTTTCCATTTTCTCAGATTTTCAACTTAAAACTGCTAATCTGAGTCATAGATCACACTGGCCAAGCAAATGTTTTGTCTTATGTTGCCAAAGCTGGACCTGCTCTTCCCCTCTGTAACGGGATCGCCCACATGGGCTCTGGCGAGGGTCCGACCCACTCACCTGGAAGGGAAAAGGGAGGGCCTTCTGGGCCAGGTGCATCTGAGCCTCCTGCCCAGCTCCCTGCAGGGCACTTCAGGAGGTAGGCTGAGTCCATCCTGCAGTAGGGAGCGAGGAGCCCCAGGAGTGGATAACAGGAAAGACCACAGAAAGAAAGCTTTCCTGCCGGCGTGGTAACAGAAGCCCGGCTGGCACGCTGCGGGCCCTCCGCCACGGCGCGTGACTTCTGGGTGTCACACACCCAGCTTCTTGACAGATGACAGGAGGTAGCTAGTGAGTAAGCGAAAAGGGAAGAGCGTCACACCTACGCAGCTCCATCCGCCAGAGGGAAAGTCTCAGAAGGCAGCGTCGAGGGCAGTCGGAGAAAAAGCAAGAACAGGACAGTTTGCGCACTGAAGTTGATTCAGTTACAGAACTGACAGTAATATGTTTCCTGTGAAACCTCGAAGTGGATGAATTAGAGGAGAGACAAATTAGTAGGTCAGAAAAAAAAATAGAAAAAGACAAAGATGGATACTACTAATATTGGTAAGAAGAAACTCAAAAGGAGAACAGAAACTTGCATGCGCGGCAAAAGAAAGGACGAGAGAAAATAACGAAAGGGAAACAGGAGAGGATATCCGATTTTAGAAGGGATTGATTAAAAAGTTACTGAAAAGACTCAGCAACTTCCAGTCAGGATGAAGCACAGCTAACGGTCCGTGGGACCTCCGGCCGTCAGGTGTGATTCTGAGTCTTTGCTCTACACTCACACGCGCGCACCTGCCCGCACACTCATTTACATGTTGCTGCGACTCAGGTAGGCCATCTTATTCGCATCGAAGAAGTAAAACGTCTGAGTTACAGTGGAACGGATTCCCCAAAGCCATACAGCTAACCAGCGGCCGAACCACACCCGAAACCGAGGCCACGCAGCATCCAAGACCAAGCGTTTAGCTCCAGTACCGCAGTGCTGTTCATCACGAAAGAAAAAAAATGTCTGTTGCTATCCAGAGATGCAGATAAAATACAATCCATGTACCACATCGGAAGGAAGTACCTCTTACCGAAAGGAAAATGGAAAAAAAATCTGAAATGTAAAGAGGAGAAGCAGTGGTGAATAATAAACCGAGCCACGTTAAGTTCAACCTAAATATTTAATAATGGAGTGACTAGAAATATATTTTACAGTGCCAAAAAAAAAAAAATCTTGGAAATAGAAGAGACTCACAGCCAAGGCGAAAGAAAACAAAACTCTAATTATTGGTGCTGACATTATCAAGAGGTGAAGAAGAGAGAAAGATCAGTGACTTAAAAGTTTCTAAAGGCATCAATCAGGTTAGAGGGGGCCGTAAGGGAAGAGGTCATATGGGTGTCTTCGTAAAATAGGCAACAAAGTTTGATTTTACATGTTCAAAAAGTAATTACTACTAAAATGAAAATGTACCCAAAACATCCTAATTTAGCAAGGTGAAATAAAGGAGACTAAATGCTGAATTGTGAAAATTAACAACAACAAAAAACACCAAAAGGTAGGAAATGGTACAGTAAAATAGAAGGTCTAGGAGGAAGCAAACTCTGGCTCTGTTCCTCCCCCCTCAGCCCGACAACGGTGATACGTGAGAAGCCACGTGGAGAAAACCCTTAGCTGTGTGACCGTTTATTCATGGACTTTTCAGGTGTACAGAGTGGGTTCACGTTAACGCTTGTATTTCACTCTCTGTAGCCATTCAAAGTAGGTATTGTTGGTCCCTGCTTTCGATGAAGTAGCTAATGAGGGTCACAGAGCAATGTAGTGACAGAACTGTCACTGTGTTTAGTTATTTTGTTCAGTGCAACTTTTCTTAAACAACAACAAAAATAACAACAAAAATGTACTGTACTCCAGGCACTGTGCTATGCAGTTCTGTGCTGGGAGCGTGGAAGAGAAATGAACAGACTGTCACTCCGTCCATCCTGTCGCTTGGACCTCCATCTCCTGTGATCGCGAGCAGAGGCTGTGCCTGAGTTGGACAGGGCAGGGAACAACAGAACGCAGCGCAGTGTGCTGTGGGTGGCTGCACAATGCCCCCACTTACGATGGGTCAGGCTGTCATCAGTGCTGGTCCTGCGTGATATTCCAAATGCCCATGCACAAGCCGAGGCGACATTTGCCATAGGACATTGGCTATAGCTGGTTCACAGGTTTTGCATATTTAATGAACAATCCCCCATTCATTCTCTCTCTGTCCCCATCCAGCCCCAACAGATAAGGCAAAATCCTTGCAGAATTAATCAAAACAGGATTTCAGTACGTCTGCGCCTTTCAACAGCGGTGTTTCTCCTTCTGAAGCGGGTGATCGCTTAAGACTCTGCAGATTAGGAAGGGGAAGGGCTTAAACCATGCTTACGGCTCCTCTGCCATGGTGTTGCCACTCGGATCCTGAGAATGGCTTCACAGGGCATCGTCATGTCACGTCTGTCTGCTCACTCTTGTTCTTCCAACAACCAGAGTGCTCTTCACTGCCTTTAGCTTATCCAGCTGTTCTGTCCCTTCCTCTGCCATACCCTTAAATCCTAACCTACGTACAAAGCTGGTAGGTGCCAAACAAGTATTAATAACATTGTTATAGCCACCACTTGGAGGCGCAGGAGAATGGGGAAGGTTTAATGATGCCTGACAAGTGAATTTTCATTTGGAATAATGTCTCTCTCTATGAGGCAAAAGTTACCTGCATTTTCGGGAAAGTGACAGTTAATTTACTCAAAGAAACTAAGGTAGGTTTGAGCAGGCTTTTCTTAGAATATATTTGAGAAAATGTAGTCAGACGTGTTACCCTAGGTGCCCGTGGGTCATGGGGCTTACCTGCAAAGGAAATAATGATCCCAGGCAGGCCAGCACTGGCCCTCCTCGCCACCAGGGGACGTGGACTCAAAAGCAGTTTAACTGGACATAGCCAGCTTTTTTTTTTTCCTTGTGCCTTTAGTGAGACAAGATCGTCTGATGAACATTTTATTGTACTCATCAGACAAGTCGTTATTTGCTTAGTGTCTTATCAGACTGCACGAGCCAGGGAGGGCAAAGTCTGTCCGTTTTTCCCTCCAATATATTCCTGAGGCCAAGCTCAGTCCTTGGAATATGGTAGATACTCAGTAAATAAATGTTGACAGATCGGCGAAGGTAGGAGCCTCCATATTATTGGTAAAATGCTATTCATAATTGAAGAAAATTACCTGTTTTCGGGGGTAAAATTTCCAGCTCTTTAATGATTAACAATTTAATTCTTAAATTAATGTGTCAGTTTGTTAGATATTTTGACCTTTATCAATGGTTATTTTTAAATTACTGTTTCTGAATCCATTCAAAATAATTAAAATTTTAATTTTGAAAAGAGTATTTTGTAGGAATTTAAAGTTACTGTCTAGTATATAGTTTAAAACTAACTCAAAGCCATTGTGCACTTTTTAAAAAAATATCTTAATAAACATAAGTAATCAATGCTTTACATACATAGAGGCTTTAGGTGTAAAAACTTATTTGGTAACCCTTCCAACTATCCAGTGAATTCTCTGAATAAGTATTTAGGGGGAAGGATTCTTCAAAATATTTAAAGTTCGATGTGTGTTTGCAGATTAGGGACTGAATCCTTTCAGCTCTCGTTAAGACCCACAGTAAAGAAAAGTTACTTCAATTTTTAATTGCTATATATTTTTAAGTCTCTAACAGTTAGCTATAGCCTCTCCATTTTTTATTAATTTCAATTTGGATATACTTTGTCAGTGATATGTTATTGACCAATAACGACTCAACTGGTGATTATCATTGAAATATTTTATGTTCAGTGACATTAACAGGAAACTCACAGAACATTCAGATTTTACTTAGAAGGAAACTGGTCTTTTCCAAATGGAAAGAACTTAAAACTGTATGCCATGTGACCAGGACCGACCACGGCATAATTCTCTTGATGTTGGTGGGGGAAAATAATCTGAAAATGATCATCTGAGAATAATGTGCTAAATTCCTCTACATATAAAGCACATCTGGCATACTGAGGCTGCATGGTATATACTCAAATTTATCTCCAATAAATGCGATTTCTGAGGTAGAGAACTATTAATGCTTCAAGTTGTTGCCAAACACGATATGAGGAACCACTTACTCTAGACACCTGATCTTTAGAATGCAGCATCGTTTGTAACAATTTTAACGCTAACTAAGTACACTTTGATGAGACAGCATTTAATAAAATGCTCATTAATTTCATCATTAGCAAGGGTATGTTAAGAAGTAAGCCAGTTTCTTATGTCACGCCCAATTAGCATCCCATGCTAGTAATCCCATTAGTATTGTTGAATTCACTAATGGAAAAACTAATGGGCATGGTACCAGGGCACATTAATTGGGCACGACACCAGTTCTGGTTTTAATTATTAAACTACGCTGATGAAATGTGTGTTTGTAAAATATTAAAATGTTGACATAGGGCTGAAGAAAACAAAAGGGTATGTAGAGAAAAGAGATACAAGTCAACCTCTCTGAAAATTCAAGGGCTAGAAAATGGGCTGTCCGCATGGTCATTTTCCAGCCAATCGAGTTGTCTGTAAAAGTTGGGCTGTTGTCCGTGTGGGAAGCAACCCACTCCTACTCGTGGGAAATTAAAAGCTGTTTTTTGGTAGTAGGAAATTCGGTATGTCATACATAGTGTCATGCTCTGTATGAGACCTGACAGGAGCCAATTAAATGTGTACCACGGACACATAGCCCTGAAACTATTCTTAGGGAAATATAAACCGACACCCTTGACTCAAGATGGTGTGATTAACGTTGCGCTTTCTGTGGTAAATCTTCCGCCATGTTACATCAGGTAACGATTAGCTTTCTCTTTGGGAAGAGCAGTATATCAAAATTAGTCATTCGGTGAAACGTGCGAGTAATTTAAAAAATATTTGGTAATATTTTACACAATTTTAAAAATTGGTGTTGAAGTTAATTGCTAAAAAAAAAATCAACTTTCTTGAGACAGACTTTTTTTTTTCATTTAGACAGTTTAGGGTAATTTTCTGGTTATTCTTCTGTAATAGTAGTAATTTAAATGATGATGGCGACAAAGTCGAAATATCTTTTACTTCGTCTCATTTGCTCATTAACACTAAAAAGGGTATTGTGCTAACGATAATATGCTGGCAAAGTGTTCGCTTGGCTGTAAAGTGCTGAGATGGAAATTTTTTTTTTTTAAACTCTTTCTTTACCGTCACTTCCTTTTTGCTAATTTCTGTTCTAGATCTCTGCCATTTCATAACGTCCACTTAGGAACTCTTTTACGTATATACTGTTACCTTCGGCAAAAATATAATGCTGGATTTTAGACGACAAAGCATTGAGTAGTAACTTCACCACAAGCTTACAGTCAGTATTTTAATAACTGGCTACTTTTTAATGTGACTCTCTTTCCTTCTTGTTATTAGTAGTGTAGTGAAGGTAAAGACCTAACTTGCCAGCCATTCCCCTATCTTTAAAACAATATTGATTGAATGATAATATATTAGTTCTAAATGTTTGTCTTTTTATATTTCTGACCAAAAAATGTACAATCTGAAATTTTAGACTAGAAAATTCACTGCCATTTTGATGACTTATAGGTGCTCGAAATGCAAGCGTACGTGTAAGAAATTCTTATTCCAAAGAGGTTTTCTTTTTCAGGTTTGAGCGCTGTGACGTCGCTGAAACATGTCACAGAAAAGCCGGGATGGCTCTAGGTAGACATCAGCTTTAATTTTGAGTTGTTTGAAGTGTACTCATGCTCACATCAGGGTCACGTAAAACCTCCGTGAACTGGTTTTTAACGACACAAACGTGTGTATATTCGTGTGAACGTACCCTCCTCACTCGTTCCCTCCCTTCAGGGGTCGTCGGTGGAAGTGACCACAGCTAACGACGATGGCCGGCGGTACAGTGACGGCAGGTGGCACGACGTCGTCACTGTCAGGCAGCAGTCTCTCGGCCACATCACCCTCGACGGGCAGTACACAGGCAAGGGCTTCCTCCGTTTGCCCAGGCGGCTCTCTCGATAGCTGACGTCGCCACGCTCTTCTGTGCTCGATATCTTCACCCGTCTCTTCTTTCAGCTTTTTTCTCCGCTCAGCTTCATCTGACTTGTGGCCGCGTTTGCCTTCGGGGTGCCCCTCGAGCGAAGTCTGGCTGCAGTGACGCAAGACTCAGGCAGTCGTCAGTCGTGGTTTTGTCTTGTCCAATTCTTAACAGTCTGCGGGCGCCGTCACGTCCCGCGTTCCCAGTAAAGCAGACGTTGTGTTTCTTTTAGAGATGAGAACATGGAGGCACAGAAAGGGGAGTTTCTTTCTGGCTACACAGCTGGCAGGCTGGATTCTTGCGCCATATCCTGTCTTTGCAATTCTAAGTTCAGTATTCTTTCCCTCATCATGCAATTATAAAACAGTGACAGTACCCGCATGATGACTTAGGCTTTTATTAACTCATCCAGGAGCTCTGGGGCACCTACTACGTGCCAGGTGTTGCTAGCAACTCTGGGTACACACAGGAACATTTCCATTTTAGGTGGGAGGGGGGCAGGAGACAAAGAAATACTGGGCACGTGTCAAATAGTGCTGCATGCTGAGAATCGTAAGCAGGGTAAGGGAGAGGTGCACGTGTGTGCCTTCGATTTCGCAGAAGACTGTTAGAGGTGGCCTCTCTGATAAGGTGACATCTGAGCAGAGACCTAAGGGAGTAAAAGGGCAAACCAGGACAATGTCCAGGAGAAAGATATTTCAAGCCAAGGGAACCGTAGGTTCCAGGGTCCCGAGGCGGGGCCGTGAGTTCACAGGGGCCGTTAGTGCTCCTGATAGCGGACCTTGTGGGCTTTGCTGGGGAAGAGGGAAGCCACTGGGGGATTTTGAGGGGGGTGACATGATGCGACTTCTTTCTTTAAAAGCACCACTCCGGCTGCTCTTACGAGAACGCATTTTAAGGGGAACGAGGGTAGACGCGTGAAGACCCGCGAATAGCCTTCCGGCAAGAAGTGATGTGTTTGTGAACCAGGAAAGTACTTTGGGTAGAATGAGAAGTCCGGAGATTATATTGTAAATGTTAGATTAAAGGATTCGCTTGAGGCAGAGCAGGCAAACTACAACCCGTGGGCCAAATCGAGCTAATGCCGGTTTTTATGAAGTTTTGTTGGCACATAATGGTGTCCGTTTGTTATTGCGTGCGGCCACTTGGAGCTGCCCGCTCTAGAAAGCCTAAAATACACACTACCTGGCCGTTGACAGAAAGTTCGCTAACCTTTAATGCACCCAGCGAAGACAGTTAAGCAGGAACAGGCTTAAACGGACCAAGAAGGAGCTCTGCCCCAAAAGCCCAGCGAAGGGTTTGGTCACGAGCTGAGCTCGGAGATACAGACGATCCAGCTGAAGCCCGGATTCCCATCTCCTCCTCTGCAGGTTCGTCGCTGGCCCCGAACGGCAGCTCGATTATCGGGGAGAACACGGGCGTGTTTGTGGGAGGCCTGCCGCGCGGCTATGCCATCCTGAGGCGGGATGCCGGTGAGTTTGGGATGGGCTAGAACCTACGTGTGGCCACCAAAATGGAGCCTGGAGTCAAGCGACCTTGTTTGAAAGTGTGCACAATAGCGTGATTTCCTGTCTCCCGCTCTGTCGCCTGTCAGAGTGTCCCTTTTGGCCTCTTCTTTTCTGAAGCAACCACGTTACTTGCACTGAAATTCTTCGCGCCCAGGTCTTGATGTATAAACTTTTGCTTAAATGAATTATACGAATTTCAATCAAAGTTACGTTATTTGAGCATCAAATGCCAATTTTTTTGGTATTTTCAATTGAATTTAAAACAGCATGGAAATGGAAAACTACGAACTGAATTTTCACTCCAACATTTCCTGAGAATAAACTGTGTGACAGGCTCCCTGTTCCATACATGTTCGTCGATGAATAACGTAGTCTTGGCCACGATCCAAGGTACACATATATCAGCAGACCATTCCAGTCGCATGCCATAAAGCTGTAATTGAGGCGTAAACAAATTAGTTCCTGTATTTTTAGGACAAAAGAACAAAAAATGACTGTAAAATGAAATTAATGAAGGCTAACACAAATGACGTTAATCTAGGCAGAAAAAAAAAGTCACCCTTCCTAAAAATAGATGAAATTTGATTTACTTGTGTAACAGTCTAGTTTATAACAATGATGAGGAGCTAAACTACAAAGTTCGGGTTTAATAGAAGCACCTTCTTCAAATTATACTTTTAAAACTTGCCTAAGCACTTTCATTTTTAAGTCCAGTGGCAGATAAGATATTGTCAGTTCAAACGGCAATATTCCTGCCGGTATCATAAAGCCGAGGTTTTTGCATTAACATCTGTTTCTACAGGTACAATGCGTGTGAACCAGGGCTAAACATTATAATTGTTTCCACTTACTGTAGCTGATGGTGTGATGTTTACATGAATTATTGAGAGGTTTGCTGTAAATAGGTGGAGAGAGCTCTCGCCCGCTTCTTTGATTTTAATTGCCCATAGACTGAATTGCTGGAAAAGCATTTTTCAAAATAGATATTCCCTGATACCTATCAACTCCCGCAGACATAATCCAGACGGGTTTCGTGGGCTGTCTCAAGGACGTGTATTTTATGAAGAATTACCATCCCTCTGCTACGTGGGAGCCTCTGGTTTGGCAGCGTTCTGAAGAGCAAGTCAACGTGTACAGTGACTGGGAGGGATGCCCCACGCCCCTGCCGGAGGGAGCCCAGTTCCTGGGGACAGGTGAGGTTCCAGAGCAGCCATGGCTGCTGCTTAGCGTCTCTGTTCTATCCTTGGCAGAATTTAATCTCCCCCTGTGTGAGGACTTTGACCTCGTGTGAATCCACCATCAGAGAAATGCCGAGTTATGCATCAAGCACATACATATATGTTCTCAGAGTCTGAAGATGTAAATAGTAAGACTTAGGAATATGTATTCACGTGTAAGGCCTCTGGTGGCCCCCAGCAGCCCCCACTTTGCATGTGATAGTGGCACAAATGTCCGTCTGTAAGTCAGTTGTTTTGCTGAGAATGCAGTTCTTAGAAAGATGGTTTAAAGGAGTTACCAGGGTAATCCACAAATGTCCATTTATTCTGTTATATGGATGGATATTTCTCAGGGATATCCACAAACATCCATTTATTCCATTATACGGATGGATGTTTCTCAGAGTAAAATTTCAGCTTTGTAATGGGGTAAGTATTTCATTAAGGGAAAGCCAGAGACTCTAACCACTGTTGTTGCTGCTGCTCCAAAGGCTGCAGCGAAAGTGAGGTTCAGTGTCCCTGGCATCTCCCCCACCTACGGTCTCTGCCTGGCAGCCGCCCAGGATAAGGAGGCGAAGGGGGATATGGCAGCTTGGTGGACATGCCCCGTTCTTCAAATGAAAGCCCCACTTTGCCTCCTACGTTTATAACTAAGCGGGTCAGTCATCAAGTTGCTTAAACTACCTTCAGACCAGAAAGCTGAAAGACATCATAATCTCTGTACTTTTTCATTATTCTTTTCTCATCACTGTCATTATTCAGAGTATCTCTTACGTCAACACAACTGCTTATTGTTAACACTTAACAAAACAGCGATAGTCTTAATTGTCTCCCTGATTCAGAGGATACATTACTTCCCCTTGTGAAAGGTATGTCAAGTGCATTCTGCGGCTTCTGTACTATTACGAGGGGAGGTTTCCTAACGTGGATCCGCATCTTGAGAGATTTACTCATTGACAGTCTATGTCCTAAGGATGTCTTATGACACACTTACAATGCTGGGACATGCTAATGTGTATTTTTTTTTCTTTAAAGGGTTCCTGGAACTTTATTCATACACATTTCGTGGAGGAATGGACTTTGAGATTTCCTTTAAATTCAGAACAGACCAGTTGAATGGATTGCTTCTTTTCGTTTACAACGAAGATGGACCTGATTTTCTTCTTGTATGTTAATTCGTTTAATTAAATTTACTTTAAAATGGTCAGATCCTACTTTAAATAAGTGAGGTCTTAACGTTATAGTAAATCAGAGTTTCTTTCCAAATTCACTTTTCATTTTTTTCCCCCTCACGTCATTTTTAGTTTTCGAGTCCTCTGAAATGTTTTGTATTTCAGGGTCTTGGTGACTTTTTTAAAATGACCATTATTACTATGAACTTGTAATTTTAACAAAACAATATTAGAAATTAAGAAAATCCAATTTAGTTTCCCAAAGTATGAAAAGATGTTACTTACTTCATTATCATTTGATATACTTGTATTAAAAACATATGGCATATATTTAATATGTACGTATATAAGAATGCATAATAGTACAGTGAACACTTATGAACTTACTGTCCAACCCAAGAACTAAACTATTAGTAATTTTTGAATCTACTTTGGGGTCTCTCTTAACCCATTTTCTTGTCTCCCTCTAGAGATAATATAGAATTAGAATTTGGGGATTTATTTTCTGCTTTCATTTTTGTGCTTTGAACACCATGTATGCATGCGCCTAAAAGTTCTCTCTTTTTTGAAATTGAGAAAAGCGATATTGTGTCCTGCCTTTAGGCAATTGTGTTTGCGGTCGACGTTGTTTCTGAGTTACTTGCATTCTCCATGTAGCTGTACGTTTTCATGTCTGTGTAATATATCTCCTCTCTGTCAATGATATATTAGTTCTTTCTCCGTTTTTGCTATGGTGAATAAGGCTACCGTGATCATTTTTATACGTTTCTCTAAATACGGTGGACAAGTGTAACTGCTTTTACTGTACATATTCCTCCCGTCTCTACCACAATTCTCTGCAAAACGGGTTTTTAAAGGTGCCAGTGACCCTCACATTTTCTAGCTGAATAGGTAATTTTTGGTTCTTATTTGATCTTGCTGTCACTTTTCTTCTTCTTCTTCTTCTTCTTCTTTTTTTTTTTTAAATATTCATCCCTACTGACTTTCCAAAATAGTAGAATAGTAGATTCCTGACTTTCATGAAATCCTTTGGCTTCTTCAAGGTGATCATTGTCATCTCAAATAGATTTACTCTACTTTCCCCTTAAAACATTGGTGTTAACCGAAGATTCTATATTCTTTTCCCTCTTCTTTTCCCTCTTCTTTTTGCACTTACTATATGATCTTATTTATCTCATCATGGACTTTTTCCACTTTAGTGGCTCATCTTTATGTTCCAGTGCCTCAAGAAAAGTTCATTTTGTGTGTTTCATAGGCATTTCAAATTTATTAGGTTTAAAACCGAACTCCTCCCTAGAAAAACAATAGTCAGTCTATTTGTTTTTAACCCTACGGCTTTCCATATCATGATCGTGGTGAAACACACCCAAGCAAGAGAGAGGGTAGATGTCCTTGACTTATTTTTTTGTCCAACTTACACGTAAACTATTTGCCAGATCCTACTGAGTTGCTTTAAAAATACCTCTTAGACTGAGTTTTCACTATCATCACTATTATCCTTATATTCATGGCTCTTATCTTTTTCTTATTCAAAATTTTACTGATCCCCTAATACGTTTTTCCAATTCCAGTTCAGCTTTATTTTTAGTATGTATTTCTTATGACTGGGGGCAGGGGGTGAACTTTTATTGCAAGAGTGCAAAGAATCTGGGCTTTGGTGTCAAACAGACAAGAGAAATATGAACCTTTTCTATACCGCTCAAAATCCTCCAAAATTTGCTTCTAAATACCTTGTAGGACTGTTCCTAACTGCCTGCCCCCATATGCATCCTGTATCTTACCTGACTTGGTACCTTTTTCTCAAGCTAATGAGCTTGCACATATCCCCATGTCATTGAACATGCCGATCTGCTGCTCGGATGGTGATTTTAGATACTCGCTTTAAACCTTTCCAGTGTTTATCTTAGAGCAGCGGGTCGTGGAACAAAGCAGGAAGTCTCAATATTTACCGAATGAATGGGCAGATAAATGAGTAACTGCCTATCCCATGTGCTTCACACACAAAAAATGATATTTACATAGAAAGAATAATAATTTTTAAGTTTTTTAATTTACTTGTTTTACTTGGCATGACCGATCTCAAATTTTTGAGTACTCTTTGGTCACTGATTTGACTACTAACGATAAAAACATAGTAGATAAAAAAAAAAAAATTATCGTTTAACATTTTGAAGGAAGAGCTATTATAGCATTTTCTTCATCATGAAAATTTGAGTAAAATATGTTTTTATTAGGAAATGGCACCTTAATGCAAAAGCAAACATATAGAAGCAATTATGTTAGAAATTTAGAATAATAAAACTGAAATTGTGAATCAAACCACATCTTTCAAATTTGAAATCGAGTTTACCAACCAGTGAAATAAGCTTAATCAGACTTGACGTTTCATTTTCTTATTGTCTTGTCATATTTTTCCCCCAAGTAAAATTGATATATGAAGTAGTATTTTCTCATTTTCTAAAAACTCAGGAATAGAATTATAGTTCAACCGTTCCGTTTTCTTTATCCAGTCACTTGTGCTACGTTTTAATCTTTACCAGTGTCGCACCCCCAAGGCCCCCAAAAGTTTTTGCCCACAGTATTGCATCACATTTGTATAATCATTATTGGGTATGAATTTGTCTCAATACAACATTCTTCATGTCAGTTCTAAGCTCGCAAAATACTTCATTACGTGTTAATCTCAGTTTGGCTCAGAACAAAATGAAACATGTTTATAGAGTGCTTTCAGGGAAATTTCAGGCTTTTCTTCAAAAATCGACCCTCTGCTCTCTCCCAAACTGCCATTCCGCTGTCATCTTTCATACCAATTTTCTTTTGTGCTGTGAAACGCAGGTGGAACTGAAGAGTGGGGTACTGAGCCTCCGGGTAAATGCCAGCCTCGCTTTTACACACGTGGATCTGCGGCTGGGGCCGTCCTATTGTTACGGAGAGTGGAATAAAGTGATCCTTAAAAGGGAAGGTTCCGTGGTCTCAGCGAGCATGAATGAACTGACGGAGCGCGTGTCAGAGTCGCGAGCCCGGCCACTGACGGTGAATTCCCCTGTCTACCTGGGAGGAACTCCACCAGAGCTGCAAGAGTCTTACAGAGACCTCAGTCTGGAACAAGGTAAACGCCCTCTGATGGAATCCCCAAACCGATGCTGCCCCGGTCCCACCCACCAGGTTTTGATGGTTCTGTGTTTGGAGATATCGCAGTCGAATCAGGCTGAAAACGACACCCACACAATCTTCAGGAAAAAAGCTCTAAAAAAAAAAAAAAAAAAAACAACAAAAAAACACAGAACACTTTTTCAAATAGGGTCGTGTGTTGCCCTTAAGACTGTGTCTTCATACCTATTTATAATCGATATATTTATTCCAACATGTCTTTAGAAAGCATAATTGTGTCTATATTTCCTCACATGGTTGCTCCCAAAACACATGTGGTTCTGGTTCTGCAGAATGCTGATCATTATCTATATTTACAGATTAGAAAAATAAATTAGGCTGGTGTGCACAACTAGGAAAAATGGCATTAAATTCAGTTTTTTTTCCCCTGATATTAATGGTAATTATCTCTGCACATTTCAATGGCACGCTTACTCAGCGAAGCACATGGAAAGGTGGGTTTAGTTGAATTCCAGACATACCGGTGAAAAATCTATACATCATTGATAATTAATAACCATCAAGGAAAGGAAAAGTTCACGAATGTATGACTTATCACTGAAGCAAGCATTTCACTCATATAGTGAGTTGGAACATAATCAGAAGAAAAATAAAACTCATGTTAATGCATAACATTTAACTCCTGAGTTTAAATGTAATTAGAAATCTTTAATTCAAAAAGGCTGACGATCACTGAGTGCCTACTGTGTGCCAGGCATGGTTCTGTGAGCTTTCGTGAGAATTAGTGCCTTAGCTGTTCATGACAAGCCCACGAGTTAGGGATTGTTATTGCGTCCTGAGCTTACAGATGAGGAAACTGGACCTCACCAGCCCCGGGTCAGATGCCTAGTAAGCAGGTAGCAGCCCATCTGCCAGGCAGCCTGGTGTCAAGTCCACTTTAGTGCAATTAAGAGTGCTCTTTATGGGCATGGGCCCATGTCCTTTCCCCATTACGTTAGAAAAGCACAGAAATTTCTACCTTGTGACCCTCTGCCCCCAGGTAGAAAATGTTCTCTACATATTTCAAAATCTGTCCATTGTGAATGGGTAAAATTTTCCACCAAGCAGTTTTTGCCTATTTGGCAAGTGTATAAAGATTTAAATGCTGTTGAATAGAAAATATATGATAAGCTCTTGGGAGATTTTTAGAAGGGTATGAGTAAGGAGTGAATGGCCATCTGAGGGGTGAGGCAGTGATGGCATTTGCAAGGCACTTAAGATACAAGAGCAGCTGGAAATAGTACATTCATGTAAAGGCTTCTCGATTTTCAGGTGTCAGAGGCTGGAAAGAGCTTGAAAACCCCTTGTATGAGCAATTTTACTTGATTGTGTTTACATCTAGGGGCATAAACCCTGCGTCTCGAGCATTACATTTTCAAAGTAAACCCAAACCCGTCACTGCGGGGTGGCGCAGATGTGGATGAAACTGGAGTTAAAAGATGATGACGCTCAAAACATCCACATAGGCCCAGGGACAATGATTTAATAAGTCCACACTGTGGCTAAATCGAGGATACCAAAAGATATTTTATTATGGGTGACACTGATTTTTTTTATCATTGCAGTATCAGCCACATCAGTGTTCTTACACCGTTGGTAAAATACTGTAGCATCTGGAACCTAGTAAGAACGCGATAAAATTAGGCATTATTACTATGCAAGATATACTGAAATCGTCAGGAAGGGTTATTAAAAATGTATCTTTTATGATCCTATCCTCTAAGCTTCTCACTCAGATGCTTTGAGTGATACTGATCTGTGTAAGTAGCTGCATGTTTTAAACAGCGATCGGGAGAATAGTCACAATATAGAGGTGATAATACATCAAGTAAGTTGCAATTAAAATTAATTGTGTTCACTCACTAGGGTTTTTTTTTCTTTTTGTTCAGTCCATTATCAACAGTCTTCAAAATCTTTCTGTTTCTCAATTAGCACCTTTTTTTTCAGAGGCTCTATCTTGTGGTCACATTAGCACTATTTTTTTTTCTTCCTTTGTAATCGTCTTCTGAGTTTAATGCAAACTCATTTTTCTCTGTTTTGGAAATGCTGAGCAACGTGCTTTCTGGGTATTTAGAGCTATCACCTGAGTCTGTCACTGACCTCTAGGTTGGAAGTGACCGCGCATGGCCTGTGGGGTCACAGGTCATGCTCAGCCCAGAGCCCCTTGCAGAGAGGGTGGCAGTGGGGGCTGACAGACAGCCTTCCCGACAGGACACGTTCTCACACCGCTCCCTGGTCGCGGACGGCCTCCTTCAGAAGTGTCTCTGTCCTTCTGATTTGTCCGCCCAGAGTTCTGGGCCACTGTTTAGTTAGAGAACTGAGGTTGGCGGAGAGCGCGGGAGAATTTTGATTCTCACAACGGCAGGAAAGAAAGAAGAAGGGACCTCGACACTCCTCCCACAAGCAGACCCTCTCCCCTCTTCCTATCCCTACCCCCCATCCACACGGTGAGGTTTCATGGCGGGTGCTCCCGGGGGGCGTATTTCGGGAGCAGAGTTGGAAGAAGGATGCCGACTTGGAGAGAAGTCTCTGACTGACCGCAGGGCAGCGCGGCGAGGACCCCTCACTAACACTCAGGCGTCTTCACCTCTGAGGTCCGAGACCAGATCGCCACTTCCTGTGGGGGATTAGTGTTCACAGATGTCGCCCTGTGACTCTGGACCCTCATTATCTCCCGAACGAAGGAGGACTATGTCTGCAGCTTTTCCCCAATTTAAAATTCTGTCCTGTGATTTTTGTAAGACCTTTCTTTTTCTTAATTTTTTTTTTTAAACTGTGGTGAAACAGACATAAAATTCACCATCTTCTTTTTGTGCGTACAGTTCGGTGGCATTAAATGCATCCGCATCATTATGCCACCATCACCGCCATCCATCTCCAGAATTCTGTCTTGCAACACAGACTCTCTCTACTGCTTAAACAGTAGTGGGGCGTTTTCTGAAACAGCTCGTAGACGTTCGCCAAAGCTGCCTTTGCGCGCTCGGCATTCTGTTGGTAGGGAAACCAGGCACCGAGAAGTGAGGCCATTCAGCTGTGGGCCATCAGCAAATTACTGCTGGCCAAGACATTAGAATTCTTAGCTTCTGAGTTTGCAGGCAGGTGCTTTGGTACGGAGCTTCATGGCTTTGCCTTGAACTCCCCCAACTTACTGCGTGTCTGCTGTGTGCTCGGGGTAGACTAGCAGTGCTGATTGGTGAGGCCTGAAGCCAAGGCCTTTAAAAGGAAATAGGCTGCAAACTAAGGCGTTAGGAGACATCACAAGACATCATATAAACGCCGAAGAGGATAATGTGGTCATTGTTACGTTACCTTGTTTTACAGTGAAGCGTTGCATTATGTTGTATTTATTTCCACTTTCTGCTGAGGTGCTTTAATCTCAAAAAGAGCTAATCAGGTGTTAGGGGCCCTTCAAACTCGACGATGTTTTGTTCGGAAAGAACATGCGCGAGCTAGGCGGCCTCGCGCTCCGGTCCATCTGTCCCTTTCACGGCCCTGTGCAGGTTTCTGGGGAGGGGTCTGCCGACCCAGCTGGGACTTTGCATCTCAGATAGAGACGGTTATTTTGGAATTCACGGAAGTAGCTCAGGATTCCAGTCTGTTTTGAAATGATGTTCTCCCTCCTCCTATCTGGCGTAATATCCTCAAAGGGTATCGCTTCCCCAGTGCTCTTGTTGAATAATTATGCTACTTCAAATATTATTTTTCGGCACTGAAACACTGGCGTCTATAGGTAACTTAATTTTCCAGAATCAATGGACCCTACTGTGCAATTGCCTACATTTTATCTCAGGAGAATATACGCAATGATGGAGTTGTGTGGGCTTAAAGACATGTAATAAGCTCTTCTTTCCGTTGACTATGATTCAGTCAAATTACAATTAATCAGCTTGTTTTTCAAAATAAAATAACCATTTTCTTGTGACAGCTTAGCCTGAAAAAAGCAGGAGGAGGCATCAGGACTCCCAGACGAGGCTTGAAAGTTTTAAGACCTGTATCTGGAACCCCCTCCCCCCCCCCCCGCTGACATGCACACACCCCTCATCAGACCGTACCACCGCACAGGACAAACACGGCCTGAAACGAATGACCCGAGCCCGCCGCGTGCCACTGATCTCTCACCGCTCGCTTAGGTTTCGGGGCTGCGTGAAGGATGTGGAATTTGCGCGGGCACTGTCGTCGACTTGGCATCCGTGGCCAGCAGCGCTGTCAGAGTGAACCTGGATGGATGCCCACCACGTGACAGCGCCGTTAAGTGCAGGGGGAACGACCCCATCCCGGTGTACCAGGGAAGAGAGCGGAGCGCCCACGAGAGCGGCCTCCAGCCTTTCACAGGTAACGCGGAGGCGCCCCGAGTTCGCCGCCGCACACGCTTGCCCCCTCGCCTCCCCCCCGCCCGCCCGCCCACCACGAGTCCCTGTGACTGATACTGTTTTTACTCTTTCTCCTTCCTCCCACTTAAGAATACCTGTATCGCGTGATGGCCTCCCACGAAGGCGGTTCTGTGTATAGCGGTTGGAGTCGGGGGCGGACGATGGCAGCAGGTGAGTGTTCTTTGTTTCGGAACGCACATGGGCACCCGCACGCTCGCCTGTGCGCACGCCTGCCGGGCCCGTGAGAGGGAAGGCCGCCACCCCGAAGCGAGGAGTACATTTGCAGCCTGGTGATGGAGCGCGCGTTGCTTTATAGCGAATGCACCCGCTGTGGTTAAAATGCTCAGTAGATCGGTACTTTGAGTTTTTCAAGTATTTGATAAGTATTTGTTCAGGCTTGACTCGTTCCTCCTATGCGGGAAAAGGTTGCTGTTTTTTTTTTTTAGGATTTAACACACCTGTATCTACCATAATATACCTCAGGGCTGCAGAGACCCCAAGAAGCTGGGCGGGGCGGCTCCATCTCGCGGAGAGCCCCGCCTGGCGCCTGCACCCTGGTCGGCGGCGGCTGTGTCTCTGATCGCGTCATAACGGATGTTTGCTACGGTGCCACTGTTAGGCTCGTGGAATGACTCTCCCAGGGTAGAAATTGCTAATTGGCCTAATTTAATTTCTTTCGAGTTGGAGAGGAAGTCGCTAAGAGACAGAATAAGTAGCTCTCATCTCAGCTGAGTGATCAGTGCTTTCTGCTGCTGACGGTGATCAAAATATCTTTTCACATAACAGGACCACAGGAAGGCATTCACCAGGACAAGTTCTGTGAATCAGTAGACTTCTACCATTTGGGGTCCAATACCTTGTCAGAAAGGCGAATACATTCCCATATGATCACCATCTGTGCCTCCTAAAGTTTATCCTTAGCAACTCACAATTTGGCAAAAGATACGTTTTCATGAAGATATTCTCTCTCACATTTTATCAACAATGGGGTACTGACCCAGGCTTTTTTTTTTTTTTTTTGAAGAATCCTGTTAATCTAAAAGATAAGTAATAAATGGGCTACTAAGAAGAATTGTCAAAGCTGTCTGCCTACAGATTTTCTAAAAGAGGGCAACTTGACACTTTCCCAGAATGATTTAAATTATCATCTATTTATAGACAAAACAATGACTGAACACTCTTAAAATCCTTTTCAACATCCGCACTTGGAGGAAGCTGTGATATAAAATATTCATTTGTTCCTGGCGTGCCCTCTGCTCTACTTTATAGATGAATACACCGTGACGCCTGCCCCCAGTCTTAATTCTGCCGCGTCAATAGGCGTCTAGAAAGAGCCCCGCTTACACAGCTTAACGGCCCCCATTTTGAGAGCCACCGAGAAACTATGCAAACTAGAGCCCCAAATTTATCGCAGCGATCTGACCACAAAGTCTGATGCCATAAATTCATATTTACAGTCTGACCACAACACTGAGCAGCAGCTCCATGCTCCCAGGGGTTGGAGAATAATTGCGCGATGTAATGATTTTTGAGTCAGTTTTGCTCTGTCCCTTATGAGTAGACCATCTGTTAGACAGTGCTGCACTCTGCCCTGCGCCACATTTCAGAACTAATAAAATCAACGTCACCCCCGTTGACCCTCTCCTCGCAGCTTGAGTGCAGGGCCCCGCGTGCCTCTTGTAGGCGTTGCCCGCGGTGTTTTAACCGCACGGACGGGGGGTTCTCTGTCGCGGCTTCCTCTCGTCCTCCAGGTTCACTTTGTCTCCCCTGGAGCTCTCTCCTATGTTATTGGTCTGAACAGAGGCGTCCGAGGAGGAGGAGATTTGATGTGGGAAAAGCAGACAGGGCGCGGGGATCCGTGAGCAGCTAGCACGGGCCCCTCATCCATCATCCTGCCACGGAGCTCCTTGGGCTTCTTTTGTTTCCTCTGCATCCCCAGTGCAGTCAGCTGTGATAGAGCTGTGACTGATCAGAGCGGTAGAAATGTCTAGTAAATAGTTAAAGGTGTGGGTTTTTTAAAATTAGGCAACGCAGCTGGTGAGTGAGGTCTTTGCACTTCCTTTGAACTTCCTCGTTGTGTGCTGTTGCCTTGTGATGCTCTGAAGGAGATGTCCCTGAAAATGATTTTGTATAACTTCAAGGGTATCCGCCTTTCTACCCCCTGAAATGCAATTAGCAATGTATCCCATCTATCATATCTGGTACAGCTTTGCTTTTTAAAATTAATTTGAGAAACAACTGAATTTGGAAAATGAGATCAGACATTGAGGTACAGTAACAACCGCATTTGTGATATTTTTTTTTTGCCTCATGCATTGGAGGTATAGAAGTGTCAAAGCCAGTACGTATAATCACACTCTAATTATCTTGCTTCAAAGGGGTGCGTCATTACATTGTTTGAACTTGTTATCTGCCTACCGTCCACCTCCTTCCTTATGAGTGATGTGTAAAATATGTCAGATACATTAAATGTTTTGGGAAAACCTGCACTAGACTTGAAAGAATGCTACGTCGATGGAGTTTTGATGGTTTTGAAATATCACTTAAACTGAATGGCTCAAGATGTGCAGTCATATTAAATCAGTGCTGAAAAGTTACAACTCTAATAAATTGTATTTATGCTAATGGTCGGGTCTGATTTACTGTGCCATTAAAAGTGAAGAATGGGGCAATAGTCTTCTCCGAACTGCCATTTTCTTTATTTTCCCTTTTATTCTTTCACAGTTCCACAAAGGGTGCCGACTCCCTCCAGAGCCCGCAGCATAAATGGATCCAGCATCGAGGTGACCTGGGATGAACCCGTTGTGGCTAGAGGTGTAATCGAGAAGTACATCCTGAGAGCCTACCGTGAGGATGGCGAGCCCCGTCAGCCCCGCACGCCCTTCGCCACCTCCGAGCGCGTCCAGGCCGACAGCCGCACAGGTAAAGGCAGGTCTCTAAGGGAGTAAGTCTTCTGAATTCTCCTTTTGTCTTGATTTTAAGTAAAAACCATTCTTCGAGGACTTTTCCCCCCAATATGTTAAATATCCATGCATTTCGCCTGATTCAAAACAATAAGGACCACCTAATGATATGTAAGCCCAGGGTGAAAAAAATTAATTCTGTGGTATTATGGGCTTTTTTGGATAGCTCCATTACAAGGTTGATAGTCTCTCCGCCTCTGAATGATGAGGTCACAGGTGGCCGGGCACTTAAAACTCTCTGGACCTCTTTTAGGGATCCTGTACATACAGACAGGACGAGCTGTTTCACCACACAAAAAGTTACTCTTTGGGACTGGCCCTGAGTTCACAGCACCCTGATTCATTGTAAAATTGTTGATTAAACACACATTACGTCAAGGTAGAGGAGTGTCAGGGCCCCAGCAGTTGGACGGGCAAACCAGCGCATGGATCTCTCAGGGCGGCGTGCCCCATGCTCGCGCCTGTCACCCACGCGTCCTGTTCTCAGACCCGTGCAGCGACACAGCGGCCCTCAGCTTCGGGAAAGGGAACAGCGCCTCTCAGTGGGAAGGCCACGCCAAGCCTTTGACCAAAAAGTAAAAGGCATCAACAAATCTGAGAGCAAAAATGTTTTTTGTTGTTGTTGGTTTGTTTTATTTTGTTTTGTTTTTGCTGTCAAAGAGTTGTGTAACTTGAACAACTGGAAGGATTTCAGCGGGGCCTTCGTTACCTTTCTAGCATCTCTGTTGGTTCACTGTCAGACGTCTGTCAAGTGTGTAGCGCGGTGCCGATTTCTTTGTAATTTCTCGGCAAAGAATGGTTATTTTCCTGCTGCCAAACGCTTGCCAGGAAGGCTGCATAAACTAAAATCTCCACCAGCAAGCAGCGTGGAAGGTTATGCATTTTATTTTATCCTAGTCAACGAGTGATAATTATAAAGAACTTTGCAAATTTTCAAAATTCGTCACAATATTGTTTTAATTTGTGTTTGAGTGCTAGGGACATTCAGCGTTTCTAATATTTACTGGTCATTTGTACTTTTGTGACATGCCTAGCTAGTTTCATCATCATCATCAGTTTTTATATTGGATTAACATTTTTTCTCATTGATTTAAAGAATCTCTTTACATATGAAATATTATACTTAAGTTTGCCTTATGGATTGCAACCACCCCTTTCTCATTTTTTTTATTTTGATTTGCATTTTATGTACAGATTAAAAAAACATGTTATGTACTTATATAAATGAAATATAGTCTTTTTTAAAAACTTCTTAATTTTCTAAGGGTAATTTGAGAAATATTCATACTTTCCATTTAGAGTAGACTAACATTTGTGTACATTAGATATACTGAATTGATAATACGTAATTCATATTCTCTAAAAGTAGTTCTAAGTTTGAGGTAAGGTCAAATCAGAGGCTTTGAAATTGTGTGAAGGGTGTAACCCTGGAGTAGAGCACCCCCAAATTGAAAATCAGTACAATGTACTATTGAATATTACTATAGAGCATTTCCGTGTGGCTGGCGGACAGGAGAAGATAATTACAGAACCACTGAGCAATAGTTACATTATTTACAGAGCTATAACCAAAACAATGTGACTTCAAAGGTTAAAATATAATGACTGTAAAAGTACTAAGCAAAAGAAAAATACAAACAAAAAAGCAAGATTCACAAAGAGAAACTGACAGAATTGCATGAAGAGTTCAGACTTTTTCCTTAGATTTTTGTGGATTGAGTATATTAAAATTAAATATTTTTCTTTTGCTTAGTACTTTTACGATCATTATTTATATTTTAACCTTTGAAGTCCCATTGTTTTAGTTATAGCTCTGTAAATAGAATCTAGTTGGATTTAGTTGATACTCAACTTGAAGTTCTCTGTGTCTTTGTAGGGGTGTTTAACTCATTCATATTTGTTTTTATGGTTTGTATCGCTGTTCTTATTTCTGCTGTAATGTTTCATGCTTTCCAGTTTTGCTCACCATTGTTTGTTTTACTACTTTTTTGGCTGTCCCTTTCTTTTCTCGTCTGTGTGGACTATGAATTCTTCAGCTGTTTTCCCCCTCAGGGAGTTTTTAAGGTCGTCTACAGCTCACAAAGTGAAATGAGCAGGCGAGGCCCCATGCAGAAGGTATAAAGACCATAAGAAGTCTGGCGTCGTCAGGCGGGCCCTTGCTATGCAGAATCGGGGTATCGACGTGGTGGGGCGTGGGGAGGATGAGTGTTGAGAGGCGCCAACACCAGCTTATTATCAAAGTCAAAGACTTCAAAGTAAAGAAAAACAGCACTGGAGAGTGAGAGGGGAGGAGTGAGACAGTAGGGAGCCAGAAAGCTGGGTTTGGTGGCGATGTCCGGGGTGTGGAGGGCGGTGGGCGGCAGCTGCTTTGCGGGTTGGTGGGGATAACAAGGTGCCAAGATAGAGGAAAATAGGTCATGAACAGTTCTGCTCTTGATCTTGAAGGTATCCCCCTAAAGCGGTTTTGAGGTGACTTTTGTTGAGATTTTAACGCTTAACTTTGGTCGTTAGAGTGGCGTGTATTTGAAGGAAGCAATGCTGATACCAGGTACTCAAGGCAGTTCAGCTTCATTGGTTCACATAGGGCTGTTTACCAATTCAGTTAAAAAAAATCAGAAAATATATTGGTTTCTTTTATTCTGTAACTAGTAACTGTTTCTTCGGATCTGGGTTCCCTTTGCCTTGGAAAGTTTCATAGTATTTATATGACTATATAACTTCGGTGAGAAATAGCAGTTTTCCATATTGCCTGTTTCTTCCTGGTTTGTCCTTATTTAGTAGTCCAGAACACAGGGTCAGATCCAGCTGTGTCACTTGTTAGCTATGTGACCTTGGCAGCTTAAAACCATACCCTTACACCAGAGATTCTTTTGTATAAATTGAGGATAAAAATTCCTTATTATGGGATTGTTATGAGGTAAAAAGTAAACTGCCGGCGTAGACTATTTTGCTCAGAAACAGGCACGTAGCAAATTTCCAATGATTTAGTTATCTTTAAACGAGTTAGTCTCTGAATTCTAGGTTCTTCCTCTATAACTTTTCCCCTTTCATTTTCTGAGTTTTGGGCTATTGATTCTTCTCTCTGAGCCTTTCAAGATCATTTTTTAAAAATTCTTCTATGGGAGTCTGACAAAATTTACATTTGTTCCTCATCTTATCCCGGCTTTGACTTCTGCCTCCCTCTCCATATTCGCTCTTTTCAGCGCCCTGTTTCCCACTTCCTTCCCTTCTATCCCTTGTTTAATGGATCCCAAGTTCTTTTCGATCTTATTAGTAGCATGAAACTGTGGTTTTAAATTTTACAGGTTTCCTGAATTAAATCCTTTCCAGAACATGATTGTGTTCTGTGGTTTGAGCGCCGTGTTCTCTTCTTCCTTTTGGGCGACAGGTGGTTTCGCACCTTGGGGTACCCACACCCCCACTTTGGCCAACTGCAACCCCCACTCCTGCTTTTGCAGTTCACTGGACCCATCCCTACACTTGCCTTCAGACTGGCACGTGCTCAGGAAACTTAAGCCATTTTCAAGTCATTTTACTGGGCACCTGTTGTCAGTAACAACCTTCACGGGGATCATGATGGGGATTATGATCGAGGTGAATTTTCATTGGCCTCAGGCAATGTGCAGACCTCAGCTCCTCTCTCCCCAGTATTTGGAGAAGGAAGGGTGCTGAGAGCTCGGACACGTCCTGTACCCAGTTCGCATTCGGTTTGCCCTGGGCTGTCCTTCAGGTGTCCATCTGTCTGGTGCCCGGTGTCCTTCCAGCCGTTTCTAAACCTTTGGTCATTTCATTGGGAATCTTATAAGGTGGGAGTTCCCAACGACCTAAGCTGCCTGGGAGCTTTAAAAAATACCGATCCTGGGTACCTCCTGCAGAGTGTCTGATTTTTTGGTCTGGAATGTAGCCCGGGCATGGGTGTTTAGGTATATTTCAAGTATCCACAGGAAGTTCTTTTGTACAATGGGCCTTGGAAACCCTTGTAAAGGGAGTGTGTGGCCAGTGATCAAGTCTCAGTTTTACCCAGAAATCCTTATAGTAACTCCCACCTCCTGTGTAGGGCAAAAGACAGTTAAATGTCTACACAAAAATGATAAATTATGTAAAGTAGGTGGATAAAATCAGCCAAGGGGCATTAGAGACAACAGAAATTAAGTGGAATGATTATTGGGAAGAAGTGGGACATTGTGGCAAGGCTTGCAAAATGCAGAAGGCAAAGGGGGATAAAAATGAATATTAACTATGGGAAGTGGGAGAATAGAATAGTAAGACTGAATATTTACCATTAATGAAACTGGCTACCAGAGGATTCAATGAGACAAATCCCAGTAGCACGGAGAGTCCATGGGCTACACTCAGGAGCAAATGGGCCCCTTTGGGCCGCAGGGTCTGGGTTCTGTGCCCCCTGAAGGCCAGGGTTCAGGGCTGGCAGTTCGTGAAAGTTCCTGTCTGCAGCCAGAGCCCCTGGCTACCAAGCTCTGCCCTCAGCGCCCCCCGTGCATCAGGGGACTTGTTGCAAAGGGTGGCAGTTAATCCATGCAGCTTTTGGTGATTTTCCCTCCAGCCCCATTACCATGTGGCATTGCTGCCCACAGACACGGTCCCAGCATCACCCTGCGGACCAGGGGATGCTCAGACAGAGACCTCACAGCTCGGTCCGAGATTGTGTCGAGAATGAGGAGATTGGAGGATTCGCACGTATACAATTATTTTTTTTGTTCTTTTCTCCCTTAAGATGTTTAAATATGCAAACTTAATTATCAGCCTAAATTCTAGAGCACCTGGAATAGTGGTAGGAATATAATTAGTACACAGAAGATATTTTCTCAAATTTATTATTATGTTACATTGAGCTAAAGTCTGCGAGTTGCATTCTTTTCTCAAATAGAAAATAGATAGTAATTATTATTTATTCTTCACTATAGTTTAGCAAAGAACCAATAATCTTCCAACTGGCCCAACTAAATCTAAATTTATGTAAAAAAAAATTTTTAATTTACAATGCGCTTAATAGTAAAGCTTTTGCTGTGGAAACTGGCTCAGTCGTCACGTGCAGTAGCTGTTAGTCTTCTACTTGAAGAGCTGGTAGTAGTAATTAGTGATTCTCAACTCTTGGTCATGAGGTTATTGCTGGAATGCGTAAACAATGCAGATTCAAACATGTGGATCCTTGGGCTACACACATGGGATCCTGTACACTTGGGCTAGGATGGAGAGCTCTGCCTCTTACCCAGTGTTCACGCTGGTTCTCTCACGGAAGGGTCATGGACCACCTCCTGAAAACTGCAGAGGTGAGAGGGAAGGCCAGGTGAGAGGGCCTTACCTGCTCAGGCTGATTTACTCCTGCTTTGTTTCCGTTCTCTGATCCATGTGCATTAGCTATGTGAGCAACACGATCCAAGACAGGAGGAGAAACAGAGGCCATGTGAACGGGGCCTCTCTCGCTGGGGGCAATTCTGAAAGTTGCCACAGGAAAGGAAGTGAGAAGTAATGGGTTTCATGAAGTACAGACACTGATGCTGTAGGTCCGGGATGTCATATTAGATTCTGTGTTTCCAACAGGGCTAGCCCTCCGCACTCCCCAGCCCCGTGATACCCAGTGGAAAGGCATGGAGCTCACTGTTTCTATAGGAAATGCAGAGCGTCCTTTTATAAGTGTGTGTTGCCTTTCGCCTGCCTTGGGAACTTAACCCTAGCCATCTCTCCATCAATAAATAAGTCAGGTGTACCCTCTCTGTGTATGTGTATGTCTATGTGTGCACATACACATTATGTATATTATATATAATATGTGCTATTATTATGCTTACCTGAGAAGCCTGCAGAGAGATGACTGCAATATAATCATTCATACCATATATTTTTTCTGCTATTCAACTGAGAATTCTTACTCCACCATTGTTAAAACTGCTTACGGGTTCTCCTTGTGCACCTGAGTTATTTCTTTATTAGACAATAAGCTCCTGGAAGGCAAGTGTATTTTATATTTAAGTCTTGTTCAGTACCTATCTATATATCTATCTATCTTTCCAATAGAAAAAAAAGTTAGTAAAGTGGAAAAAAAATCTAAATATTAGTTCTGAAACCTATACCTCATAATGGAACTCAAGCATTGCATGGTTCCAATTAAAAATAATGGAAGCCAATATTTCCATGATGGTAATAATTACACAGAGCAGAAAATAATCATTTATTTAAAACATTACGAACTATGACTTGGGCTAGTGCTATATCCTACCTTTGCAATCTGGTTTTTTTGTTGTTGTTTTTTTTATTATTGTAATAAAATAAGTGTGCTTTAATATCACCCAAATATAGTCGAAGCACTCTCTCTAAAGTATAATAGCATGTAAAAATATTAAAGTTTTGGGGGGGGGCAAAAACAGTGGAGATGAGTTTTTTAAAATTTTTAATTGGTTTCACTTGAGAGACGGAGACCCCGACACGTCGGTGACTGACACAAGGTTGAGTTTTCCTCCGTCAGTAGATGTCCAGTTGGTCAGTGCAGGGTGGAAAGTTCGCGGTGTCCGGGACACAAGCGTTCCGTCTCTTTGCTGCTCTCTCCTTAGGGACCAGGCTTCTGCCTCATGGCACATGGTGACTGCTTGAGCGTCAGCCATCCAGTCTGGTTTCCGTTCAGCAGGAAGTGGGGGAGGTCGAAGGATATGCACATTGACACCAAAGACATTCAGAAGTTGTTCCTCTGTTTCTGGATACATTCTGTGGTCAGGACTTAGTCACGTGACTATGTCTACCTACAGGAAATGCTGGGAAATGTCTATTCAAAGTGGCCATTCGCCCAGATTTAAAAAAAATTGGTTTAAATTTTTTATTTATTTGTGCTACACAAGAGGAGGAGAATATGTAATAAGAGGCTACTTAGTGGTTTCTGCCCTGATAGGGAAACATCAAAAGTAAATTTCAAAAAAAAAAAATTCATTTTAATCTTGTTAAAAAATGAATTTTGAAGAAGTCTGCCATTTTTTATAGTACTTCATAAATTAATATTTCATTTTTGTGGTTTATTACAAACTATTTCTTTAAATGTAAATCTTGAAAGAAATTGGTTTGCAAAAATTCAAAGGGCAAAAATATGGCCTATGACATAAATAGTAAAAATAGAAACGATGTAATGTCCCTGCTTAGCTAATGTAGAAGGATTTCATTAGGTAATGCAATGTTGATGAGTTAATAGCTTTGTCTAACTCTCCTGAATACATAATGTGCCCAAACTACTTATACATTGGGACATATTCAGATGGAGCTTTTTACAAGTTATTCATTTTATTATACACAGTAAGAATTTGCAGTGAAGGATATAGACTTTTTTAGGGGGTGACATGTTGTACCATGGTTAAATGATGGTGCTATATAAATGTTGCTGTGTAGTGATTATCAACTAGGCTTGTCTAAAATGTGATAGTATCTGATACTACAATGTTACCAATCAAATTTTGATAAAGAAAAGAAACAGCCACTCCAAATTTTTTGTGTTCTAACTTTTATGACCTTTTTATGCTTATACTGTATTTGGAACTAATACAAATATTATATGTAATATATATTATACGTGTTGCATATATATAGTTCAATATTATACTCTGTAACACATACATTGATACAGCATTCCTTATGTATCAGTTGTTTTTGTAAAGAATGTTTATAGGCATTCCACTTGCTCATTTTGAGGGAGAAGCATGCTACTTTCCGTTTGTGAGTAATAGGTTTTAGTAATAATTTGGAACCTTTTTAAAATACATTTTAAGTTGTCATTTTAAAAAGTGTTTGCAACACAATGCATGCCGTTACTTTTGTAGCATTTCTTCAACCCGTCCCTTTTCCTCTCAAGGAGCAGGAGCTTGCGTGGCATGCCAAGAACGCTGGTCTTGGCGTCAGGAGACACAGGTGCTAAGCTCAGGCTCCGCGGCTGGACCTGGGGTGTATCGCGCGCTCTGCCCAGCAGCGGCTCCCTCTGCACAAAGCGGTGATAGTGTCTGAGGCTGTAGCCGATGCCCAGGTCTCTGATTAGCAAAGGGAGACTTCCATCTCTCCTTCCTGATTTCTTCCTGTCTGCTTTCCTGCCTCCCTGCTTCGTCGAGTCCCGTCTTTTCTTGACGAGTTCTCACGCGTTCCGTGACAGCCCCTTATAAAGAGTTAACATGAGTGGATGGATTCAAACCTGCTTCGCCACGGAGGCACGGGTGAAAACGCGGAGGTTAGATGCCAGGTTGCTAGAGATGCGTCAGGTCAATTAAAATCACTGTTGAACCCATTTTTTAAGACTGGGATTAGAACTATATTTTATAAAGAAAATGAAAAAATGAAAAAAAAAATGTGTGTTTTTCCCCCCCAGCTGTATCATTAAAATCTGTTTGGTCTTTAATCTGAGGTATATGACATTCCTCACTCCCTACTGGAACTTTTAAAGAAGGTCAGAAAGTCCTTTTGAAGGAAATTAAGTATATAAAAAAGATGGTTTTAGAGTTTTCATAGGATTACATTAGGTTTAGGGTAACTGCTGTTGAGTGTTCCATCTTTTGGTTAAAATGAAGGAAAAAAAGACTTCAATTTTATAAATATTAGAGATCCTTATTTGCATTTAAAGCATTACAGAAAAATGCAACAACAACAAAATGCCACCTTCCTCGGCCACCAAGAATCAGAGGAGAGGCATCCAGAATGTGTTTCCAGATCCCTGTCAGACCGTTAAATTTTCATCCATATTTAAACAAATGTCATTATTCAGTTTCATGGGGTCACTGTGTCAAAATGTCTGTATTAGAACTTTAATTTATTTTCCGAGGTTCCTGAAAGTGGGCAGAAGGCATGGCATGTGGGATGGATTCACTCTCTTCAATCCATCCACTGGGCTGGTTGGCAGCCCAAAACTTATTCCGGGGTGTATACACTTAAAAACGAGCCTTCCTCAGTGCGGCAGCAGGATCCTGAGCCAGGAACGTCTCCTTCTCTTCTGTCTTCCTTCTCCTGGCTGGTTTTCCTTTCAAAAAAAAAAATGGGTTCTTCCATTGTGTCTCCAGGTAGCAGTGGCAGCTCTGCCTGTGTGGCGTCTCTCACCAGATGGCCCTCTTAATAAATGCCTCGCTCTCGCCCACCCTCGCTCTCTTGATCCAAATGTGAAATGCCAGCAAGGAACTAAGGGCATCGCACTCTGACGAGTCCTCTCGAGACGGAGGAAGGCGCTGGGGAGAGGCGGCTCGAAGCAACAGCTTCTCCGTTTGCTGCGACCGCTCCTGACGACTGGCCAGGAGGTGGAAGGCGCCATTTAGATAACACGGGGGTGCAAAGGGGGGGGGTGGGTCAGCACACGCAGCACCTCCTCCGTGTTATTGCACTTGCTTCGATGGCAGGAAGGTACTCCCGGATATGGGGACCCCCCCCCGGAAACATCGCGCGTGACCTTTGCGAGGCGATCATGAGCCTGGGGCGTGGGGTAGGCGGTGGCCGTGTGCGGGTTGCACCGCCTGACTCCAAGTGCGGTGGAGATGAGTGGGGTAATGAGAGCCGAGCAGCCAGTTCTTTAATTGAATTAAGAGCTGGGTGACATCAGCGCAGACACCTGTCCAATTACAGACAGGCCAAGGTGTTTACCGTTGCCGTGCAAGCGATTCGAAGATGACAGAAATCTTTCCGCCCACAGATGAGCATGATGAAGGAGAACAGATTCCGGTGGATGCTGGCCAAGCACCTAGCTTGGCAGCCGGGGTGGGGCGGGGGAGACAGGCGGAGTCCGCTCAAGGATGTAACGAGAGACACGGTCCCTTTTCGCTTCTCCCCATGTGTTTGGCTTTGTAAACAACGTGCCATTTCGCTTAGTGTCGCAGGCCTCGGTTTCCAGGCAGAGCATCTAGACTCGTCCGCATTTAGCCAGAGAGTTAATCATGAAATTCCAGCGTCAGAGCTGGCTCCTCTGTTGTCCCCCTGCTTCTCGGCGTGCGGCGTTCTGGTCGAGGCACCAAAGCTTGCGCAGCTGGCGTCCGCTGCACAGTGATCTCCCCTTCGGTGGACGGGCTGCCTCCAAATACGAGTATTTCCCTTCAGCTCCTTTGCAGCTTGAGGTGAGAGCGAGGGAAAGGGAAAGTTGGAAATGATCATCTTATAGGTCAAAAGCAACGATGGGTGTTACTTTGCTGGCTCCCTGAGGGGAGGGGAGCTAGGGTGGGAGGGGGCTCTCTTACAGGGAGGGAGATGGCTGACTGGAGCTAAGAGGATGGGCAATCTTCATTTTTTGGGTCAAACATCAAGGGTCCACTTTTGGTAAATGACCAGAATAGCTGCTGGAAAATAGGGCAAGAAGTGAAAGGACATGCCCTCTGCCTTCAGGGAGTTCCCCCAAGGAATTGTGAGGGACTTCGAAATTACAAGGTTCTCCAGGATGAGGCTCCTTTCCCCCAGCCGTTGGGAAGCCTCAGAACCCCCAGTTTGGAGCCGATCCGCCGACAGCTCTTCACCTTCCTCCCGTGATGCGCTTCGCCCCTTAAACCATGTCCTGCCTCTGCTCTTCCAGCCCCAGCCTTCTGCATCCGCCGAGGCCCGCCAGACCGCAGCTCAGAGGGCACAGGCTGACTTCCCTCCGAAGTCCCTTGGTGTGTGTGGCATGTCAGGATGTCTCAACGTTAAGCATTAATGCAAAGTGCATTATCGCTTAGCACTGAGCATTCTGGTTCCGCTGTGCCAGTGATTTTAATCCGGACGCCGACGCTGCTATGTTTCATGGGGTACTAACACTTTTAAGACATCAATAATGCTTACTTTATGCTTATTGAATGTCTTTTTCAGCTCACCCCCCCCCACCCCGACCCCTTCCATTATCGGAAGGGACTGCCAGGTTTCCTAACATGGTTAGGACCATTTCTGATTTCACAGAGTTTGTGACTGAAGGGGAATTGGAGAGGTCATCTGGCTTGCCTAGATATAGGGACAGCCTCAGGTTCAAAGAAAAAAGTCACCTCTGTGATGGCTCTCAAAGAAGAGAGTTATATTCAATCCAGTCTTAAAAGTTCTCACCATTAACAGGTTCTTCTTCATTTTAAACACCCCATGGCTTACGAAGGGAAATGACCCCATTTTCTCTTATCGGGGTTTTTGTGTACACAGAAATTATGCCACATTCTTCTGTCTGGGATTTCTTTATAAATACGTCACACTATGTTTCAGTATGTTTTAACATCATGCTAAAATCCACTCTCAGTGGTTATCTTTTTTTTTTTTTCCTTTAATTAAGTGTAAGACTTCCTATCATCTCGGCTTAGGAAGTCAGATCCTATAAATACCTGTTCAGTCGCCATATAAGCAGGCTTTGGCTTTGTGTATCAGTCTGTGTATTACTGTTATTGTCAGGCTCCTACTAGCTTGAATATTTTCTTAGTTTGAAAAACCTCGCAGAGATCACTTGTATTCCTAGGCACCTTTCCCAGAGATATAGAGAAGAAAAATTGATAAATACTTTTTGATGATGATATATTATCATTATAGTACTTTTTTTTTCTTTCTGGAGTATATGTAATGTGAGCATGACTCTGACACTTAGCAAGGTCGTTGGGTCAATCACTCAACGATCTCTAGGCATATATCCAGGGAGGGCTACGTTACTTAGTGCTGCTGAGAATATTCATACTCTCTTTCTTCAGAAATAGCAGAACCTTTGAGAAGCATCAACTTTAAGTCGCTAAACCCTCTATACTGAGAAACAGAAGAGAGAAGCCACGTGTCCCAGGCAGCGAGGTGACTTTGTCACTTTTCTGATTTGGCGAAGATCATTTAGTTGACCAGCTTCTTCTCCTACCCCAAGTGTGAATCGTAAGCTGACAACAGAGAAAATGCTCGCTCGTTAGACTACGACTCTTGATGAAATAGGTGATACTGTTTAGAGGCAGTTATCCCAATGGGTCGATGAACTCTGTCTATGAGACACAGCAATGTGAGCAAGATCCTCCCTGGACAGACAGACAGACAGACCAACAAAACGCCACCTCGGCTTCAGGAAGCAGAGCACATTTTTTTTTTTTTGAAAGTGTGATTTACAAACCACCCAGAACATTCCACCTGGGCGTCAAAGTCAGCGAGAACCAGAACTTCAGCTCGCTTCTCTTTTCCTGTTTTCTGTTTTGCAGTGTTCATGTCTGTGTGTGTTATTGCTTCGCCTGCCTGGAAATGGGAGACGCGAGCACTTTGATAAATGGCCTGAAACCTGATCTAGTTTCTCTCTAGCATCTTTCTTAAGAATCTCAGAATCTTTCTATGAAATGCAATTCGGTGAACTTCTCTACCAAAGCACAGAGCAGAAGAAAGCATGTTTGATGACAGGGGTGTTGCCTGTTATTTAAGGTCCTTAAGGTTTAAGGGGAACGTTTTCAGTCAAGGAATCTCATGATACGCGCGTACATACCAAGCGACTCCTCGGCGAAGGCAAGAAACATTAAATAAAACGCCAAAGACCACTTCGTAAACGTGAACCAGCCTCTGGTCGGACATGGTCCTTAAAGTCTATTTATTTCACAACTCTTCTTGTTAAGCTGTGACAGTAGCCACATGTCCGATACTGTGTTTCAGCTACGATCTGGGAAAAAAAAAAGAATGCCTTAAGGGAAAGCATTTTGTCAGGCCAGTTTTCAGAAGTGCAAAATAGTGGAATTGCCTTTAGAAGGTGTCTCGGTGATAATTTTGCCTGGGCATAGGATGCGTCTTCATACTAAAGTTTTCAGGGCACCAACCTCTGTACAGTCAGTTGTCCTTTCGGACGTGGTGCTTCTGGGCTCTGGCTAAGTCATGTCCGTCTGTGAGAGGCAGTGATTTTCACAGATGCCACCAAGGTTAAGTGACGAACAAAGGAAACTCATCTCACACGCCAACAGATTTTTCGTGCTCACTGTAGGATTGTTTCATTCTTGGTGGGCTGATTTCTTTTCGGCTGGTACGGCATCTTACTAATTAAGACACGGGAATCGATCTGTTCGCACTCTTACCGTAGATTTGTATTTGGCAATAGGAGAGATGTGGCAGGTGTCAAAGCTTTCAGAGGGTACAATGGCTAGAATCTATCTTACAATGCTGCCTTACTTTTGTGCCTGCAAATTTGGGATCATGATGGAGGCCTGAAGAAATGGAAGGATGATGCTTACAAAATGATTTGGGGATGTCAGGTCTGAACTGTGACCTGCTGAGTGAAATGCAGGTGAGACACCCAGGTGGGGGTCCGTGAACTGCAGGGTGAAACAGAGAACCAGAGCGTGAGGGAGAGGTGTAAAGTCCAGATATAATGAGAGATGAGGCTTGTTGAGTTAAAGGGGTGTGTCTAAGGGGAGAGGCTTGAAGATCCAGCCTTGTAAAAGGTGATTTCAGGACTGTGGAAGGGGGATGTGTCGGCCAGGTCAAAGAACCAACTCTCGGTGATTTAGGAAACTTGGGAAAACTCAGTAGCATGGACGGAAGTGGAGGGAGGCAGAGTTTGGGGAGCAGAGGAGAAATAAAGGTCGGACATTTAAGGGATTCCTAGTGACCGTTAAAGATAAAAACTAGTATTTAGTAGCACAGGGCAGACAGAAACTGGGTTGCAATAGGAACAGAACCCCTAAACTCATTCCGTCTTGATGGTAATGCTTTGAGGTCAAGACAGTTTTACCCCCATCTCACAGATGAGGTCTCTGAGGCCTCTCCTTCAAGATAGAGACTATTATCCCTGTTTACAGATGAGGAAACTGAGGCACAAAGGTC
>PUFA01000060.1:3820000-3927500 GCA_003508835.1 Eonycteris spelaea
GTCAGGGCTGTGACTTCATGTAGTTGCCTTCTCGGGGTTTACATTTTTTTGTGTGTCCACTCTAGTCTGAGAACTTTCAAAGGACAAGACAAGACATATTGCTTTTATATTTTATTCATTATGGTCGGGTAGAAGTCTATTATGCTTATTCTGCAAGGTGGATGTTATCATGACCTCCATTTTGCAAATGAGAAAACTGAGGCAAAAAGGCTAACTTCCCCAAGGTCACAAAGCCTGCGAATGGTAGAGTTTGATACCAGCTCAAGCATCCCAGCTATGGTGAAGAGGATGTGGTCTTCTGCAAGTTACTTCACTTCCCTGAGACTTAGTTCGTGCTTCTATAAAATGGGGATTAGCTACAATTTTCAAGATTTTTACGAGACCTAGAGCTATATATAAAACACCTAGCATGTTCTTAGCACTTAGTAAAAAGAGTAGCAATTATTATTTCCTTTGGAATGCAGGGTTCATGTGAGATAGCAAAAAAAAAAAAATAGATTAATCGTAGCCGAAGACATGATTTTAACTAAAACATAGAGACCACAGGAACTACTTTGGAAGAAATGAAAACTCAACGTGGCATGATGGAATGAGCGTTAGACATGTATTAATTATTCACGCACAACGCGCTTTCTCTAGGGCCAGAAGGTATCATATCATGCACAGTGGGGTATTACGGCTCGGCAGAGACATGTCCTCGGAGAGGCCTTCTCTGACTTCTCCGTGCGAGTTAGGTGGGCCTCCCGTATGCTCAGTCAGTGCCTTCAGGCATTCCTGTTTTGGTTTGCATCATCTGGAATAAGAGTGCTTGTTTACTTGTCGATTTTCCCTACTAGACTGAACGTGTCATAAGGACGTGACCATATCTATCCGGTTCATTACTGCCTCTCTAGGACCTGTCAGAGTGGGTGCAGAATAAACAGTGTTAAATAAGTAAACGAATGATGTCAGGTGAATGCTGGGAACAAAGAAAGAAGGTAGCAAAGGAGAGCTGGTGGAGGATAGGAGCAGGATGGGAAAGAAAAAGAAACAAAAAGGTAACAAATAGAGAAAAAGAAACTAAGATCCCTTCCACGTGTAGACGCGAGTGCCAGCCCCGTCTACAGGGAAGTGACATGGCTGATGGCAGGTCTCAAACTGCAGGGCTTGGCTATTTCCAAAATATGCAGAATGTCTAATGGGGTGACATTGTGCGAAGCCGGAAGAAGGTCAGTGTGGGAGGAGAAGAGGCCTGAATCCACACTGATTTCCAACAGTACAGACAAAAGGATACTGATTCTGTATTTTGTTTGATTGAATCATCAACAGAAGAATCATGTGACTGTAGCATCTGCAGGAAAAGATTGTGGCTAATAGTACCGCAGTGAATTAGTCCAATAGTTGCCCCGAGTATAATAATATAAAGACAGTGAAATATTTTTGTAGCGAGCAGAGCCATCTTTTCTAGCTGCAGAGGTAATAGATTCTTCAATGGTTTTCTTTCTTTTGTAGATTTTAAAAAATCATGTCTCCTGTATGCATCAACTTTTTTCTCTATGGCCCCCTTGGCTTGTCACAAGCAACCATATTTCTTGTTGCTTTTATCTTCCAATGGCTAAAGATACGAAAGCATGCTGGGGCGACAATATTGGTCACTGAGGAGCGGAACTAAATGGAAGATGTCACGATGGGGTCCAGAGCTGTCTGTGGTGGTTCTAACATTATAGCTACTAAAACGGAGGCCAGAGAGGTCAAGCAATTCTGGTCAGCAGCTGGAGGGACCGATGTCAGTCTGGGTCCGTCTGGCCTCTCCAAGTCTGTGCTTTTAATCGTGACACATTCTGCTTGTGGAACACGATCGTTTATTTCTCCACACAGCACCTCTGAAAGGGAGACGGGAGGCTGTTTACAAACCACAGAGCAGCTGTATTAATTTTCCAGAGCTGCCATAACAAAGTACCACAGACACGAGGGCTTAAAGAACAGAGACTTAACTTCTCACGGATCTGGAGAGAGGTCCAAGAACAAGGTGATGGCGGGTTTCGGTTTCTCCTGAGGCCTCGCTCCTTGGCTTGCGGACAGCTGCCTTCCCACAGTGTCCGCGCCTGGTCCTTCCTCTGTGCACGCAGCCCTGGTGTCTCTTCCTCTTCTCATAAGGACACCAGTCCTGTTGGAGTAGGGTCCTGCCCTTGCAACCTCATGTAACCTGAACCGTATTTTTAAATGTCCTATTTCCAGGCACAGTCACGTTAGAGCTTTAAGGCTTCAGCATACACATTTTGGGGAACACGATTCAGTCTGTAGCAGCACCTAAAGTGAGCGCTTTTTTTTTCTTACTGTTGGCATAGGTTGAATGCCTACTTTTTCAGAAAGTCTCAAATTGCCTGAAAATTGAATAAAATGGCTTTTAAGGTGCCTTTCAATGCTGATCTTATACCTGTGCTATGTACTAAATCCCATTCATTCGTGTCTTCAAAGGGTGCCTGTCCACTCGGACTCTCAGAGAAGGTAGAATGTGAAGGGGGATCTCTGTGTTTGAATTCAGCCAGGAGAAAACTGATACAGGAAACGGCTCGAGCCATTGCGACAGGCCTTAGCCTCTGCAGACACTTTAAATCTCAGCCACGTTTCCTCATAGCCTGTGTCTATGATGCTGTTGGTACTCACTGCTTGTCTTCATCTCAGGATGTCTGTGACATGCCTTTTCCATGCTGAATGGTTTGTAGGTGGGACTTCTACTCAGAAATGTTGGTTTTATCAGTAATAGTAACTTTTAGGCCACTAACATGGAACTCAACAATACTGAAATGTGAATTCTTAGAAAGATTGAGAAATGGGAGATGCAGTCTATAGATTAGAGAAAAAATAATATTTTTTAACTACAAAAGTAATACATACCTATTGAAGATAAATTAAAACGTAGATATCTGATGCCAGATAATTACCATACAGATAGAAACACTTAATATTTCATATAATTCCAGTATTTTAGTTATTTAACAAATTGAGCTTTAATGTGTAATTTTTAATACTTCCATATTCCTTTATGACTACATCCCACATCATTAAGCATTTCTCTATAAATATTTTGAAATACTGTTAATAATTACATCATATTCCATCTTACAGATCATACTAATGCATTTGATCACTTGGGCAATTCACGGGTTTCTAGTTTAACTCTATTTTAAATATGTTGTGATAAATATTATTATACATCTTTGCTAGACTCCTAAAAGGACAGTAGGTAAATCAGAGGTAAACTTCTACAGAATATTCAGTATATATTTTTGCATTATTTCCCAGAAAAGTTGATCAGCAATGAATATTATATCTTTAAATCTTTTATGATTTTATAAGGGAAAAATCTTACTTTTATTTGCATGTTTAAGTACTAGTTATACTAAATACTTTTCTTTGGGATTATTAGCCAGTTATATTTTACTTCGATTTATCTGATCACCATCTTGATGAGCAAAAATTTAATGAGGTGAGGAATAATTTTGAAACTTTTTCAAGAGCTACATTTATTTTCTATTTTTCCTAGTTATGATCATCTGCACTATTTAAAATTCTTTGCCTTCTACACTATCAAAAGCTTTCTTAATAACTTGGCTTAATGTACTCTCCTAACTGTTCGAAGTGTCAACATGTTTTTCTCCTACTCCATTTATTTGTAGCTCCCTTTTAAGATTTCACATAGAACCAACGTTCTTCTGCTCTGTGTAGTAAATGGATCTTGCTGCCATGGTGGATATAGGTAAAAAGTCAAAGCACTTCAATTCAGAAGCCACTTAGCATCTAGGTGGTTTGGATTTTTTCTTCTTTCTCTTAAATATGAAGCATTAAAAGTCAAAGGCATTGCTGCACCTTGAGTTAGTACAAAATATATTTAAAAATGCATACAGTTCAATTTTTTTTGCCTCGCACAGGCCATATGCTAGCAGTATGGTGGGTCAGTCATGACACTGAAAAATGAATCCAGTTAGAGAACCTCCCGAAGGCTGTTGATGTTTGCTATAATAAATAGCACACACTTTAAGTCAAACTTTTTCATTCTGTATTCAAAGGTAATGGATTTTCGTAACCATAGTAACCTTGGTGTATTGCTGGATAAATACATGAGGTATATACATTCTAGTTTTATTTTTGAATATAAACTACCACATTATGTATTACTAATAATATGAAAAATAGGATGTAGGTTAGTATAACGACAGCTTAAACTAGTATGCATTTTTCTTCTGCAAAAAATAAATATTTATCAAAAGTATAGGTTCAATTAATTTTTCCCCCAGTTTTGTGGTATTCTGGTCGTGCCATTTATCTTTTTTTGCAAGATCTCCATTAATCTCTTATTTCTGTCTCATAACAGATTTTTAAGAATTTTGAGGTAAAAACAACTGTGCCTTAAAGCTTATGATTAAAAACATTATCAAAAGGTTGAAGGACCTATATTGATATTACCAGCAGAGCTATTGTGGGCCACTTAACATATGAGTATACAGTGCGTTCATGAATAGGTAGAGAAAAGAAACCTTTTGTCTATTCAGCATACTGGGATTGTTTCAGAGTTCAGGCTAGATAGCATTCTGATTGATGATGACTATCCAAACTGTAGCCAACCAGATCATTCTCATTTAAATGAGCACCCTACCAGAAAGTGGCAATCTTTGAGAAGTTTGTGAGATGTTTTAGAGAAGCCTACCAAGTTCTGAGAAACGAGGATAACAAAAGAGGGCAGTCAGGGAGGTGTCCGGTGGCCCTCACAGGGAGGTTTAAGTGAGTGTGCTGACTGGTGAAGAAAGTGTAGTGACCTCTTAGGGGCAGTCTTGTTGTTGTTGTTGTTGTTGTTGTTTTTAACCACACAATTTGTTTTTGGGTCACCCAACATAAGACATTACTGCTTACAACTACGCGAACTCCAAAAGGGCGGAAGATCAATAGGGACTCTGTTTAGAAAAACACCATCTGACACCGAACCGTAACACGTGCATGTTTTCAAGCGTGTCATCTAATCTATAGATTAAGAGGAGCTGGTTTCAGCACCGCGGAGAGCACCTTCCTAGTGGGGCTTTCGCGGGGCCTGGTCTTCTGTGTCTAAGACTGAGGCAGTGAGACCAAGATAATGGCAGTTTAAGAAGTAAGTGTGTGCGTGCGCGTGTGTATGTGTGTAGGAGGGAGAGAGAGAGAGAAAGCTGATGGATTCTGGCACAGTCAGTCAGGCAGTAAGTATTTATATCTTTCTTTAAACAGCTAAAAGTGCTGAAACTTTTTTTGTCTTATTCGCCAAGGTCAAAAGGATCGCGTATAAACAGCAAAACAGAAATGTTCATCTTGAACCTTCCAAACAGTTAAGTCTTACGATGAGAAATTTATTGTAGAAGAAGCTGTATTGCTTATGGCACAATAAAAAAAAAAAAATTTAAAGGTTAGGAATTTCTAACCAAGTGTTATGAAGAATCTCATCAACACTCTACAAATTTTAGCTAAATTTTATTTATTTATACTGATGGCTTATAAAAGATCTTTTCTTCGCAGAAGAAAACTTCACCTTAACCTTGATATTTTCTTTAATTTTGTATTTTTGAATATCACGGTGCAGTGCATCTAAATCAGCCCTCATGCATGAGGTGATATTACTGAGGGGAACACTGTTAATATGCTTGTGTTCTAATCTGTAAGGCGAGTTTTAACAAGGCAGGATGTGGGAGGGTTTTCAGGTAAGGCAATGATCTCATCTGTGAGTCACTGTGCCTCTCGTTACAAACTAAGTCGCACTTGTGCCCTGTTTATGTCATAGAGATACAGCATTAAATCATACAAAGTCTAGGAAACCTTGAGGATACAAGGGGAAAAAAGCCTAAATAGTGACAAGCAGCTAGGGCCTTCCGAGGACAAGTTACTAAGCTACTAACTGTGTATCCCAGCTCCAGGAGAGTTGCTTAGGGTTCAGCTACGTGCCAGATCCTTGGGTTAATGAAGACTGTCTGCATTATTCTAAAGAGCCATGACGAAGGGTCAAGTGAAAGGAAACACCTTGTACAGAATGTTTCAATATCAGTTGTGGTTAATCGTGAACAATGTAACCAAAGTGTCATTCTTACTCTAAGACGATTCTACAGTGCACCTGAATTTGAAAAAATTAAATGTGTAATACATATTTTAAGATAGGTACCCACATATTGCCTGTAATCTGTTAACCTGATTGGTGAATAATATTCTCTTCAATGGTAGGAAAGGACTCTGTTTGAGGGATCTTGGAGGGGCAGTGGGGTAACATCCACCAGAAAAGCAGTGGAGTTCTTGAGTCCCTAAAGTAGTGTGGGAATGCGTCCTTCCCCTGAGAGCCTGACAGACAGAGGCCGCCTAGACTTGTGAACATATTTGAGAGCTGCCTTTAGTTTATTTTTTATGAGTTATAATGAGTTATAAATTCATTCCCAAAAAAGTGAACAAATCTTAAATAAACAGCTTGGTGAATCTTCACCAACTAAACACGTTTTTGGAACCAGCACCCAAATCGAGAAACGGGTCTCTGTTAGCACCCCAGAATCCCTCCCATTTTTTTTTTTTGCTCTTAAGTCTTATGTCCTAACTTGGGGGCCACTTTTCTGTCAACAGCATAGTTTCGTTTTGCTGTTTGTGTACTTAATATGAATAATTAAATAGTAGGTGCTCTCTTATCGCTGACGTTTCTGGAGGATGTCGGAGGGAGAGGGAGGAGTCTTTGCATTTCTGTACCTGATGCCGAACGCTCTGCCTGGCAGGCAGTTGCCAGGACAGTGTCAGCTTTCTGTCCCCACCTGCCAGGAAGCCATTGGGGTATTTGTAATGTGAAGCATCTGCCTCTTCCTTCAAGTCCAAATCTCTAAGTCCAAATAATAATGATAATAATAATATAATAATAATTATAGAAAGGCTTCCTCTGTGAAATTAGAACTTAACACAGGAAATTGCTGGCCTGTGTACTTCGGGGGGGGGACTTCTAGATGTCCAATAATGGGATATTGTGTAGCCATATAGCTTTAGAAGCTGTAGATGAATATTTAAAGATATGGAAAGATGTTAAAAAGAAGTATTTTAGCAGACAACATACAGTACTTGGGTCTATTTTAGTAAAACACGCATGTATGCGTGTGCACGTATGCACGAATGTGTCTGTACACAGATATGGATGCACACCGACCAGCATTAAGAGCAATTATCTCTCAATAAGGGGATTCTAGCGTTTCACTTTCTCTTCTGTCAGGAAGTCTTTTCATCTTGCAAATTCTCTACAGTTCAGACATTAGTGAGCAGAATTTTTATAGTAGTTTCCCAGTTTTAATATACATGATAAAATTGGTGTGAAGGATGGGTATTTTAGGCACCTGATGGTATTTACCTATTAATATGTACCTTTTTAGTTCTCCCTAGTTTTTGCCTTGATATTTAATCAGATTGGTCACCTTACTCGTTTTCTTCTTGCCAGGGTCAAGTATGGTATATTCTCCACATTTGTGGTACTAGCTACTGTCATCAAAACATTACACATATTTGATGCTATACCTCAAATCCTATATCTTCCTTTGATTCATGGAATCTTTTTTTATATATATCATTTTCCTAAAATTATCACATGGATGTATTCTGTCTTTCTATATTAACTTATTACAAAGGGGATGAATCTTGATTCAGAACAAGAAGGTAAATGTATTGAGTACAGTTATCATGTCATTATTTTCTTAATCTCTGTAGTATGTACCTAAGGAATAAAGACCCAGTGGCATCTAATAAACCCTTATTGAATTGAGTTGAAATGAACTGATTAAATTGAAGAAACACCGAGAATTAGAAAATTAATATTTTAAAGTAAATGACAACAAATACCAATGCATAATTCAGAAGTAATTAATATGCTCAATGTAGTAAACAGTTTTAATGAGGTAGGATGTTCCCGTAGCTTCTTAGAATGTTTCATTTAATTATCTAATATGTAGCAATTTTGTTGTTGTTGCTAAATTACTTGTGTTAGTCTGGTAGGACTGCCATGACACAGTATCACAGACTGTGTGGCTGAAACGACAGAAATATAGTGTCGCCCAGTGCAGGGGCCAGAAGGCCCAGGCCAGCGTCCGCAGGGTTGTTTCCTTCTGCGGGCTGTGAAGGAGGGTCTGCCTCCTTCCTGTCACCCTGCTCCTGGCGGTTTGCTGGCCGTCTTCGGTGCTCCTTGGCTTGTAGATGCAGCTACCTGCTCTCTGCCTTCCTCTTTACATGAGGCTTACCGTGTGTGCCGCCTGGGTCCAGATTTCTCTTCTTTATAAAACACATGCCGTGTGGGATTAGGGCTCTCACTCTGATGACTCTGTTTTACCTAATAACAGCTGCAAGGCTCTGTTTCCAAATAAGTTCACATTACGAGGTCCTAGGGGCTAGGATTTCAGCATGTGAGTATTGTGGGGGACTCAGTTAACCCTATAACTCTATGTATTTGATGATGCGATTAATAGCATTCTAAGACTTCTCTCAAATACCTAAAAAAGTTAGAGAAGATAAGGCAAAATCAGTTTAAAACTGATACATTCCACAACAATGATCAAATAATTACAAAAAAAAAAAAAAACAACACTTCTATCTGGAATGGTTCACTCATTCAATGCATATTATTGGCTACCTACTGTGTGGACACTCAGTACTTTTTTCAGGGGTGTAGACCCAGTGGAAAACAAAACATGCGAAGGCCCAGCCCTAATGGAACTTAGTTTCAGTGGGAGATGGTTAGAAAAGGACTCTTGCTATATTTCTTACATCTCAAACAGATGAACTCTTTCCCCAGTTCTTAACTGGATTATTCTCCTCCTTGAGTTCTCAAATCTTATAAAACCTTCTCTGTATTAATTAGGATAATCCTAGATGATGTTAACATACACACACACATACATTTTTCATGGCAGACACAATTTATTTCTTGTTCACTTAACAGCTCTACACTGGCAAAGAGTTTGGTCAGCAAAGTTTCCTTCCTCTACACAATCATTTATGGACACGGACATATTCAGGTCCTCCTATGATTAACACCTACCTCCCCAGGTTGCCCTGGATTTACCACCATTGTCGCAGCAGGTGAGGAAAGAGCATGAAGAATAATAGGTGAGAGAACTGGGGGCCATGTCTGGGAGTGGCTTGTGTCACTTCTGACTCATTCTGCTGTCTGCAGCTCAGTCCGATGGCCGCCCCTGTCAGGGATTTGGTACACAGGCTCAGACAGCACCCATTCACTAGCTCACAGCTCTGTGGATCAGAAGTTTGGATGGGCTTGGCTGGGTTCCTAATTAGGGTTTCGCTAGGCCAGCATCAAGGAGTTGGGCGGTCAGGACTTCCCTTGAGAAGCGGTGAGAAAGAATTTGCTTCCAGGCCCCGTGCCCATCACCGGCCGAATTCCTTGCAGTGCTGGGACTGACGTCCCTGGTTTCTTGCTGGCTGTCAGCCCAGGGCTGCTTTCAGCTTCTCGAGGCCACGCACGGGTCTTTCCGTTCGGCTCCCTTTGTCTCGGTAGAGCTGAACCTCTTCTGCGTCAAATCCCCTTTGTGCTTTGAGTCTCTCTGCCTCGTGCTATCCTCTGCAGAATCTGCTTTTAAAGGGCTCATAATGGGATTGGGAACACACCGGGAGCATCTCTCTTCCACAGGAGGTCAGGCGGTCATGGGAGTGTTATCTCATCATCGCCGCACGTTTCACCCACACTCTCGAGGGGAGGAATTTGTGCGAGGGTGACAGCCATCGGCAGTCATTCTGAGAAGGCTTCGTGCCACAGGGTTCACAGGCAGGGTTGCCCAGGTGTGACTTGGCTAAGCCTTGGTTTCCTGATAAAATGGAAATAACAGTACGCACTGCAGAGCTCAATGTGGGAGTTAAATAACGCATGTAAAAAGGGCTAGCATAGTGCTCACGACTCTAATGAAAAGAGCAAATGATCACCAAACACATGCTTTCAGTTGTGGACGTAATACAGTTATTGTTATATCATAATAAAGATGCTTACTGCCCCCCCCAAAAAAAAAAAAACTCTTCAGGCCTGTTCCTAAACTACATATTCAATTTAATTACATGTTTATGTAAAAGTCATTACAGCAGAGGTTGGGAGTCACATATATATGTTTAAGATAGTTCCATCTTTCCTACTTTGATCACTTAGAAATGGATACAACTGAATATAATGTTGTCTAGTTTCTGGTAATTTTTGAAACAGGTGTGAGAACAAAGAAATAGGTAAACCATCTGGAAACAACAGTGTTACAGAGGAAATGAATTTTTTCAGGCTTTAGAGTTTCAGAACTGAAAAAACAAAAACAAGCAAGTCGAGGAACCAGGATGCACTGGCAAAGAGCTGTGAATGTGCATCTCATGGGAATGAAGTAGCATGCGGGTTCATGTGACCGAGCATCCTCGGTGAGTGGTCATGAGCGTGAGAGGCAAGGCGGGAGTCGTTACCAGAGGGGCTCCAGGTACGTTCAGACGTGTGGACTTTGTTCTGAGGCAGTGGGGCACCATTGAGGGATTTTTTAGAATTGACGCAGCACGAGCTAATCAGCGCGTTCAAAAATCAATAATTGAAATATGACATTACTCCAGAATCATCACCGCGGAACCTGTACAGCTGTCATCTCTATTCAGTAGGTGAAAGGACGGGTAGGTTAGAACTGTAAGCGCAGGAAGCTAATTGGACTTAACAATGCAGATGGCCAAAGGATGGGGAGAAGAGAGGAAGGCATTATGTTTATTTGTTAACAGTTCTATTGTATTATATGTCGGTGCATTAGTCAGTGTAAAATCTCCTTATTTTAAATCCTTTTAAATGGTGTTTAAATATTTCCTGATGACACAATCTGCTGAAGTATTTACCCTTGGCGCAGATTTCCATTAACCTTGTTGCAGAGACTAAGCCTAAAACTGTATTTTTGTAGGGGCCTCGATGATGGAGTAAAGCCTAGTGAAATCATTATAAAACCACATCTGGATACGCTTTGTCTTTCTATCCGATTTAGAAAATTCAGCAAACTATAGGAGAATACCGCTATTAACAGATCCTGCATTCTCAGATTATTAGGTTGTCCTTTCTCTAAAAATAAAGGCAGAGAGGGATTAAAACCTCTAAAGCTGTAAATGATACAGTGGAATACCCCGTATGCAGACATCAGGGATATTTAGGGAATTTAGTTGTATCAAATATGTAAGAAGAAGAATAAAAGGATTAAATTCAAAGTACTCATTCCTTTTATCTTACTTTGTTCAGTATTTCCATTGTTTTTAGTAGGTCTTATAAATCTTCCAGTTCTCTAAATTGTAAAATTGCCTTGATAGTTTTACGAATTATTTTAAAAATCATAAATGCAGAAAAAAAGTAATACCCAGGATAGCTTAGGTTACCCCTTTTTATAAAGGATTAACTTAGTGAAGAAACTGGAAAGAAAAAAATTTTTCTCATTCACCTTAGTTTTTGATAGCTACCTTAAATTTTAAATGCCTTTTATAATATATTTGATTTTATCCATGGCAAAAATTTGAATGGTTCAGAAGCAGTGGTTATTACTCATTCTTGGTTTTACAAAGTCGTATATTCATTAGTCTGAGTCTTTCAGTTGCAAGTCATAGAAATTTAGTTTGTTTAAATTAATTTTTATTTTGGTGGCATAGGTTAACAAAATCCAGTAAGTTTTAGGTGTACAATTTAACAGTAAGTCATATAAATATGTTTCAGGTGCACAATTTAACCGTGTGTGTGTGTGTGTGTGTTGTGTGTGTGTATGATGTATGTATGAATATATATATACATATAATGAATGCCATTTATAAATATATATCCTTCAAAAACCTCCAACTCTGTTGTCTACCCACGTTCTTCATTTTGAGGATTTCCCTAAAATTTTATCTCTGTTCGGTTGATGTATTTTCTCCCATTTTTGAAACTTTGAATCTGTCAGTGCATGGCTTACTTTCCAAAATAAGAAGTGGACTTTTAGAATATTCTTCTTCTATTTTTGTATTGAAGGAAGGACATTCATTTCTTCATTTTTAGTATCTGTTGGTACATCATCTCACGCCCCCCCCAATACTGTTAGCAATGCATTACATCCGTGGCATCAGCTTTGTAGCTGAAGTCTGAATAGCTTAGTGCTTTCTCTCCATTCATCTATACTTATTCAACATGAACATTTGAAAATATCACCTACTTTCTGGGCACTAAAAGAATTGCCAAGACAGAGTGGGAAACTTCCTGGAACCTCTAAGCCTGAGTTATCAATTATCTTGTATTTGGTTTCAGTCAGCTGTATACATCTATCTAGTGGTCGATAACATTAATAAAAGTTACCAAAAAACAGTATGAAATAGAATCAAAACAATTTTGTAGACTTTTACGTTTTATCGTACTTGAGATTATTCCAAATTTATTGATTTTTCTGGACATAAACTCACATAGTACTAATATAATAAAATATAAAATATGAAAAAGCCTCAAGAATACCAATAGAAGACTAGTTAAACAAGTTATGGGTAATGAGCCATGTCATGTAAGATCTTTAGCATCATTTAGATTTTGTACTGTCTAATGTGTAAAGGTATTAGCCATTCAGAATTAAATACAATTTAAAAATAAAATTATTACAGAATGGCAAATCATAACACTAAAAATTTAGAAGAAAATATGTTTAAAAAAATTAAAAATCGCCCACAATTTACCCAGCAGAGACAATCACTAATTACATTTTGGCTTATGCATTCCCTATTCTTTGTTGTTGTTGTTGCTATTGTTGTTCATGCACAAGATATACACATATAATTTGGGTCAGACTGTTTTACAGTCTTTTACTACTTAATAATAGTGATCATTTTACCAAATTGCTAAATTATCTTTTAAACCTTCCTTTAAATGGCTGCACGGCATTTTAAAATATTTCACAATATCTTTAAGCAAATCGTTACAATATTTGGGTTATTGCTAATTTTTCTATATTATAAGCAACATCCCAATTTCAACATCCTTTTACATAAAATTTTGTTTGCATGCATATCTAATTCCTAAAATTAGTTCCCCAAATATGTTTGTATTATGCGAAGTGATATATTCTAATTTGTAAGTATTTTTAACATACATTAAGGATAATTACCATATACATGCAAGTGATATTACTTTTTTTTTTTTTTGTCATTTGTGTATATATATTTTACTTTGCTTATGGTGGTTTTGTATTGTTTTTTGCTTAAACTCTTAGTCAATTCACCATACTTTCCTTCCTAATTTCTCCTATAGATGATTCTTAGATTTTTATGTAGAAAAAATACTAGATTTTCCTGCTCCAAAGAACAGATAAATATTCCTGATGTTTTTCTTGATAACTTATCCATTCCTATGAGCTTTTAAGTCACCCAATAGTGTATAACGGCTAAACAATGTTATTCCCATTTGGTAGATGAGGAAATAGAGATTCTGAAAATTTAATTGATGTGCCCAGAATCATAAAGCTAGTTAGTATAGCTAGGACTAGAATTTTGGTACTCTGAAAATTCTCTGGCTCCCAAATCACAAGTCTCAACTAGATGAGTTTAAAGTAAAAGAATGATAGGGAATTCCATTCCATTATTATAATATTCAGTGATGTCAAAATATTAATACAACATTTGTATCTTTATCACATTATGTATTCTTAAAGGCAGCATGTCAATTAAAATGTCTCATTCCAATGTGAGCTTTAATCGTTTAAGTTTAAAGCGAGCCTCCTGATTTTAAATGAGAACTTTCTAATACTTGCACCCATACTTTGGGGAGATAAAGTAGAAAGCTGTAAGTCTGCAGAGTGTGCTACTGACTTCGAAGTCGGTAATGAAAAGATGCACAGGGTAAACTGGGACTTTTATAACTTCCTGCTGCGTGATTTCAGGTCTTTCTTATTTCAATTAACTATGCACATGAAAAAATAATCTACCTTTTAATGCACTCACCGAAACGGCAGTTTACCAGAGCTGCCATGACAGAACATCAGCCTGGGTGGCTTAAGGAACAGGCGTTAATTTTCACACAGCCCAGGAGGCTGGAAGTCCAAGATCAAGGTGTCAGCAAGTTTGGTTTCTCTCCAGGCCACTCTCCTGGGCTTGCAGCTGGCCACCTTCTGGCTATGCCCTCACGTCATCCCTCTCTGCGCATGATCCCTGGTGTCTGTGGCTGTCCAGCTTTTCTTATAAGGACACTGGCATTTGTCCTTGAAAGAACAAATTGGATTAGGGCCCACACCAAAGGCCTCATTCTAACTTAATCACCTTTTTTTTTTTAAAAAAAAAAAAAAAAAAAACCCTATCCCTAAATACAATAACATTCTGAGATACCGGGGGTTAGGGGTTCAACATGTTAATTTTGCAGGAATACACTTCAGCCCATAAACAGTGCGTATTCTTTGCTATGATTGCAGCCACCTGTGTACCAAGGTAGCAAAAATTAAGCAAACATGTATGTATTTGTTCCTTTTGGTGTATAACTCATCAGGAATATTAGAACAACATATTTTCAAGAATGCTGATTTGTGGTTGTTTGATTCATTCACTTATTCATACATCCATCCCCTATCCATGCATCTTCACTGCATGTTCTAAGGGTAGGATAATGTAGGAGCAGTTGAGGAAGGGTACCCCGCTGCAGAAGTCGGGTGTGGTGTTCGGTTTCCCTCTCCATGGTCCCATCGCTCCATATTTAGCGTACTCTACTAGAATCTTCGGTTGATTTAGCTTGTCTTTCTTACTACATTGTGAGTGCCTTGAGGGTAGAAACCGTGTCTTTCATAGTCTGTCCCAAAGACATGAAAGAGTATGTCCTTATAGTAGAACAATAAGATCATTTTCAAAATGAAGGACTGAGGGAATCAATGATATCATTTATGGAAGAACTAGATATATTATTATGTGGTATTCAGAGGGATATTTGGAGATAGTAATTTGTCTGACATACCGCCAGATCCAAGTTGATTGGTAGCAGAGAAGTGACGTATGACCGAATGCTCGATACGCACTGGGTAAATATTTGCTTGCAACTTCTCGATGCCGCACATCTACACAGACTATTGCAAAGCTCATTATCACCTGCTTTGTGCAAAACCTGAGAGAGGTACCATCCCATGGCTACAAATATGACTCATTTGACTAAAGCGCATTAAATCCATCAATTATTTTGAACATTCATAGTGGCGATATAAGTAAATTTCATGAAATCACAAAATATTCGTACACATTTAAACAAAATAGTTGGTTTACTGTAAGTGGGAAATCTCAGATGAGTGTAAGTGAATAACTTAAGACTTAAAAACTTCCTTCTCCTTGGTTAAAAATCCCATCCCACATTGATTATACTACCGAGTTATGTTCAAACTTAGTAGAGAGAAAGAGTTTGAGTCAAAATAAAATTCCAGTAGAGTTTAGGGAAATGTGTCTCCTGTATCCCAACTTTTAAAAGCTATTTTGCAAAGATGATATTCTTATATTGCCCTCTCTTACTTTTTTCCTTACCCTATTGTAGAAATATATACATAAGTCCAGCAACTCTTAGGGAAATACTATCAAGTATTTGAATATCTATTTCATGTGGGGAGATTAGAAAGTCACTTTTTGCCACTTGTGAAGCTCTATTATGCAAAAATCAACAAGATACAGGTCATAAATTTTATTAGGTTGGAACTCTGGTTGTCAAAAAGACTATATAGATAATTTTAAGAGATTCCCCCTGAGCTGAATTACTGCTATAAAGTTAAGCTTGGTTTTTAAAATATAAATCAAATAAATGTTTTCCGTAAAGCTACATAAAGTGAACTCCCACAAACTTTAGGTATTTCACAAGTTCAGTTATCTGTGGAATTCATGAAAATGTAAGCATTTGGAGGGCTAATAGTAAAATATTAATGCTAATACATTATTTTCGATTTTATGTCTGCATTTCAGTGCTAATACACTCATTGTAATTTGTTAATCAGTGAAACTAGAGTTCTTCCATAAATTAGTTCTTTTTATAAGTAGTAGTTCAGTCCCCATCATAGGAGATACACTGTAATATGTAATTTTGCACAAATGTTCTTCTCCATTCATTTACCATTTTACACTGTAAGCAATAGAATAGCTTAGATCACTGGTACATATTAAATGTCTATACGAAATAAAGCCCAGCATCCCGGAAGTGTGGGAAACATAACCAGAACAGTGTGTAATTCAAAAGAAATATCAGAAAATATCTTATACGTATCTTGTTACCTGCTCTATCTCAGCATATAAAACAGATAGAAGATGTGCAGCAAATATTTGTGGAGTGAATATAAAAATAAATGGCAAAGCTATTTGAAAGTGTATATCTAGTATGTAAATATGCGTCCTTTCACGAGAAAACAGGTATTTGTTTTGGATTTAGATGAAAGAAAATGTCCCGGGGCTTTAGATAATTATGTGATAAAGTATATTTTAAAAGTGTATTAGTAGTGGTATTTATAAGCATTAATTGATGGGAGTGACATCTAAATAGAAAGAATGTTTCTGCTGTTTTTGATGATAGTTTGAAATTGTTCTCTCTCCTGTGTACTGCATTCTCCTTCATAAGATGCTTTTACGGCTGCCTTATTTTATCTTTACAACAATCATAGTAGAGATGTTACAAACGATATACTTTGCTTCTTAGCAAATGAAGAAGCGGAAACCTAAAACTTCCGTGATTCACTTATATTAATTCAAATCAAAACCAAACTGAAACTGTCTTTACTGATTCCTTCTCCCCTCCCTTCTCTCCTCTACCTTTTTCTCTCATTTTCTGTGCCATAGTGCAGTCCAATAGTGTTTAAAGTTTTGTCTGCCTGCTTTTGTCATGGGGCCTAGCTTTAATAATAGCATCTTCATCGAGGAAAATAAAAGGGAACTGACTGTATGGTGATTAACCACACTCATGTACAGCCAGCACCAGCTTTATCAGTGAAATCTATCCTAACACTCTCAGTATGTGTCAGAGTTTCTTGTCCCAATGTTTAAAATTTTAAGTACCAAACTCGGAAATGTGAGGGGGGCTTTTGTTTTTCTTCTTGCACTCTTTTGTACTGTACTAGCTTAATTTTTACCGTGTGCATACATATAGGTTCCCTCAAGATTAAATAAGTGATTTCCGGGGGGAGGGGGAGGAAAATTCAAATCACTATATAAATAAGTGCATAATCACATTCATGAACATTTTTAGTTAATAAATATATATTCCTACTTTTGTCAAGTATTGTTTTAAATGGTTGGCATATACATTTAGCGTTAATGTATACTTTTGCTGTGTTAGGTATAGCCAGGCAGTTCTGGATTCAGATATTTTCTCTTACATCTGTATTATTACCATATTTCCTTACTTTTGTAAAATATGGTTAATGTTGTATGCATCTGTCTGTCCATTTATCTTTCATATTATCTTTTCTATTATCCAGATGAGGTTTTTTTTTTTTTTTTTTTTCTTAGGGTCAAGAACCATATCTTAATCTATTCTGTTTTGGGTTTCTGTGCTTGTTTGTTTTGTTGTCATTGTTTTGGACAGTTTTGGAGAGCAAAAAGGGCTAAGGCTGTTCTGGGCGATATTGAAAAAGGAAAGAGATCCATTCTCCTGTCACTTGTTACCTGTAAACTGTGCCGATTTTTCACTTCTCTGTCCTAAATCCATGCCTCAAAGACAGCGTCCACCTAAGAAATATAAAGACTCGTAGAGGATGAGCCTTGATGCCGTGGGCACACACTCTTTATATGCAGAAGTGAATATAGATTAATGCATGATGGATGGATGGTGGATGGATAGGGATAAATCGAGGTAAATAGGTTTGTCACACATTTTCTCAGATCTTATTAATCTGAATATGCAACTAAGGCTCATACTTAGATTACTTAGACTCTAATACGTGTATTCTAATACTCTATTACTTGTATTTTACTTGTTAACTGCCCTCACCTGCTAGTGAATAATGTATTTTCCAACAGTCCTCATGCATTTCCGAGTCACGATGTGGGTTTTCTCTCTGGTGCTTAGAATCAAGGTTGGCACCAGTTGGCCAAGTACCATAGTAAACGTCACTGGGTATTTCCATGGTGACAAACTAGGACAAAATATTTTACAATAATAAATTATTATTTGAGAGCCTTGCTAAATAACAGGAACTGTGCTTGATGCTATAACCGAACACTATTGAGTTATTGATAATTAATTAGAAAAAAAAAAGGAACACTCCATCAGATATAGGCACGTTAGATAAACAAGGGCTTCTCAAAGGGGGAGAGGGCATGTAAATGTAGCCACAAAAATAAAATAAAATAAAATAAAATAAAATAAAATAAAATAATAAAATGAAATACTAAACATTTATCTAATTCATAAGTTTTTTTTTTTTTTTAAATCTCAGTATTATTGGGGAGATTGGGAAAAGACTTCTTTCATAGAATGCTGTGTGGTGAAAATTGGCAATTTATATCAAAATATGTGTCGCCTTTTACGGATAACTTGCTCACAAATTTCTCCCGTAGATGCGTTCTCTACACTTCTCTACCTAGTCCTGTGCCTTTGCCTCTGGATTCTCTTCGTGTTCCGCTGATGGAGGGCACAGCCAGGCAGGAGGGCTTGCCCCCCAGGCTCTGTGCCTGCGAGGGTCCCGCCGGGCAGTGGCCGTGCTCCTCTACAGAAGGGAAGTCCCCTCTCATAGCACGGGCCTCTGCCCAGCTGGCCGTGAACTCCCAGGCTAAGTGGCTGTGGCTCAGCCTGGCCCCAGCCACCAGGTGCATTGCCATTCCTGCTCCACACTCTGAACGGCCCCTCCCATGGCTCTCTTCAGTAATTCCATTTGAGTGTGCCCTCTGCTTCCTTGCCAGGACCCCAAAAGATTCCCCTTGGACTTTGAAGTCCATCTTCTAAGAGTTTGTGTCAGTAAAGTAAAGCTATATAATGCGCTAACATAGGTATCAAAAATTCCACTGAAGCACAAAAGAGGGATTCATTCACACTAGAGAGAGGGCTTCCTGTAGGAGCTGGCATTTGATTTGTGTCTTGAGGGCAGCATGAGAATTTGCCAGAAGAAAAATGTGTATGTGTCTGGCTACCCAAAGAGACAGACTTTTTTATCGACTCATGACTTCTGTTTATAGTGCCCAGTGTGAACTAGGTTGGAATAAGTGTTAAATTAATATTTAAGAGTTGATGATGGCTCTGCATTGGAAAGCCGTACTTCCCTAAGCTGACAGTGTCGGAGCGTGGCCTGGGAGAAGTCCACTTTGTGAAATAAGCACAGCCTGGACATGGGGACTCCACCTGAGTCCTCCTGCCTGGCTTTCTGGGTGAAGCCAGGTGGCATTTGATTTGGGCCTGACACAGTTGATCACGTTGAGCTTCAGTTTTGTTATCTTTATATTGTTTCACAGTTATTTTGAGACTGAAATGAGGGAGTGTGAAATGTACTGTATGGTGAATGCCATGTAGTAGGTAGCCAGGGTTATAGCTACTCTTATTACCGAATTAATAGCATCTTACCTTCACTGGATTTTGTGAGGAATACTGATCATAAGTTTATTATTTTCTTGCCACAGGTAGCCAGACACTTACCATTATTCTCATTATGTCTCATTAATTTTTGTTGTTTAATAATATGTCACATGAGTATTGTATTGAAATATATTAACTGGCCTCTAAGGTTATTAAAGAATATGATAGTAGCAAATGCCCATGTAAATCTGGGGAAGAACTTTCAGTTTTGCATGGGATGTCTAGCTAAGTTATATGACTAAAGTTTGTTCAGAGGTGTTCCTGGAATGTTATCTCAGTTCTCTCTGATTTGTTAAAAGCATTTATGAAAATAGAAAGCCGGTGACTGACTCCCTAATTCTCTCTCTCATTGTCCACAAGTCAGATAGGTGGTAGAGGATTAGGGGATGTATGCATGTGTGTACATGTGTGTGCATGTGTGAGCGTGTGTGTGTGTAGAGGGAGGAGGAGGGAGGGAGGGAGACAGAGGGAGAGAGATGGGGGCACTGCTCTAGGGTTATAGTATTATAAAAGTAACTGAGAAAAACAACCTTGGGCTTAATACACTATAATTTCTTACAAATTGAGTATTAGAGGTGCTCAGGAAGCCAGGCTGGAAGACAGCTGGCTAAGAATGCTGTCAGCCTAAGGAGTTTTGCTTGGAAGCCTTTTGTTAGAAACAGCCAAGAAGAAAAAGGAAAATGAGGAAGCATCATCCCTCATTATCACAACTGACAGTAATAGTTCTTTTTTTTTTTTTTCCTCTCCAAACTCGTGATTGACAACTCCCAGCAGTCTGGGCTTCCCCACTGCACGCCGCTGACTACTGTCCTGTTAGAGGGGCGGGTCTTCCTTTATTTAGAGTTGGTTTTCTTATTGCAATGAATGAAGTGCTTACTCCTCAACCATCAGGAGTGTCCAAAGTGTGAAGAGTCAGCAGGGGATACCTGTGAGGAGATGCATACTTGTCAGTGATGTAAGGGTGCTCACAAGGGACATTTGTTTTAAAAAAAGAAAAAAAGCATCTAAATAGAATGCAAAGCATGTACACATTAAGGAGCATCGCGAGATGCTCCGTGAATCCTATGAACTCTGAACAGGATTTTCATGAAAGGGAGGCGTGTGGGTTTCTCTGACGAGGTGGAAAACATCGTGAGCACAAACAGAAAATGCGTCGAGTTTAGTAATGTGGTGTGGGTGCAGTTCCGTGTATGAGTCCCCCCCCCACCCCCAGACAAAGAGATCCCAGCTCTGCATCCTAGCTTAATAAACAGAGGAGCCGGAGGTAGGTGATGGGGTAATCGTTCGTTCACCGGCCGAAGAGAAGCGTGCCGCAGGGCGAGGCGTCTGGGGGCGGGGGGCAGAAGAGCAATGATGCTCAGGCCATAGGAAGCCCCTGCTTTTAGTAAATCAGGCCAGAGCCTGATTTCTCTGGACCCCAAGGGCTGAGCGAGTAGTCGTGAAGCAAGGCCCACACGATGGCAGAGACGAAGGCAAGCCGGCGTGCCACGCGCACTCTGGCATAGCTCACTGCTTCCGCCACAGCCGTGGCAAACACGCCACCTCTTAGGGCCACCGCCTCGGACGTGTTCCCACTGAACCACGGCAGGGCAGTGGGCCTCAGGCTGGGGTGCCAAGCGACAGAAGGAGATGTAGTCAGCGCCAACATTTTTAAACATCCAGGTGATGATTTCTGGAAAGGGTGAGCATAGAGGAGAGAAGAGAATCAGGAAAGGCTGCGTTTTCCATTTGTGACATGCGAGGAGGTTATTAGGGAAGCAGCTCGATGACACGCATTAGGGTGATAAGCAAGAACCGCTTTGTGATTTCCCGATGGGAGACACCGACGAGAAGGTATAAATTCCTCAGTTTACACCGGGAGTTAAAAGAAAATCATTGCCTACTCATTGGTTCATTGTGTAAATTGAGATCAATGAAATTCTCTGAACAACAGCATGAAATCAATGGTCAAATAGCGTGTAATTCATGGCCAGTATTTGTAAATTACAGTTTGCTTGACAGTAATCAGTGAGGTTTCCATGCAGCGGGGTGCGTGGCGTGTCACCTGTCTGAGGATGATGCCCGTGGATCCATTGCTCATGCGTATCAGAGGGACCTGTTTTTCCCTGTCCACAGCTCCGTGTTCTTATGCAAATGATGCAATCAAGCAAATGGAAAACAGATGGTGTTGCTTTGGGCTCTGGCAAACAGTGGCCTCGAGCTTTCAGGGTACCCTCCACCCCCACCATTGACTCCTCTCAGGTTTGTGTACATACCTGCAGTTGTTTGAATCCATTGATCCATCGCATGGTGCTTGAAGGGCCTAAACTCATCTGTAGAGACTTGTCACCAAATCAGTCGCAGCAGGGGGGCGGGGGAGGTGTCATCGCAGCCCTTCCTCTTGGCATGAAATGTTAAATCCGTGGCTTGGTTTGTGGCTTCACCCCGAAGAAGGCCTTCGTCTTGCTTCTCCTAGAACCCTCTTCTTCTTCTTTTTTTTTTCCCCCTTTTTAAAATTAACACTTTTTTTTATAAGAAAAAAGAATTTCTCTGCCATTCACTCCTGTTTCACATAGCTACTCCCCACCCCACGCGACCTCGTTTCTCTCTCTTCTGTCTTCCTGTTCCTGTCTCTCCCTCGCCATCTCCTCCCATGTCACTGGAGAGTCGGGGTCCGCCTGTGCAGCCTCCTCTGCCACGTGTCACGTGAGGTTCTATTCCCCTTCTTTTTTTTTTTTTTCTTCATGCCTCATTATTCAAAGGACACGAGTGACACTTCATCTTCGTATGGAAATGCATTAAGAATACTCCACCGCGGGGAGGTGGGAGGGACAGTACAGGCATAAAAATGACCCGAAAGTCAAAAAAGCTATTTAATCAGCCCGGCTTTCTTTGTGGTATCGAGTCTGTGCTGCTCACATTTTCCGAATCTAAAGAAAATCCTCAGTTCCTGTTTTAGCAAAAGCATAAGCAGTCAGATTTCCGGAGCCAGATACGCGGCCTCAAAATAATTTGGGGGAATTAATTTATCTTAACAAAAATCGATTGGCTAAAAAAATTAATTCCGCATAGGTTTGAAAATCTTGGCTGTATGTCCATGAGCGCAAATGACGTGCCACTTGAGCATGGAGCATTTATAAATCTCAGCCAATGAGACATACACCGATATCTCTATTTCTATCACCCTTTATATCTTTGTTCCTATAGCTCAGCTTCACGTCGGACTTCACTCCCCACGGCCTCTCTCAGGGGCCCATAGTTCCAGGGTCTTCCACAGTGGCTTGGCATTTGGAGTGACGCCATCCAAGTCACTTCCGTCCCCCGTGCGAAGGGATCACCACTGGGGTAACCCGCTCAGATCCAGTCGGTCTTCTCAGTGCTTCTGTTTCACATGTTAGAAACGGAGATGTTTGTTTTCCGTGTCCCCCGCCTGCCTACAGGTGGCAAGGTCTTTTCTTTTGCTGGGGACAGTCCCCTGCCTGGGACTCTTCCTTGGACATGAATCGGGCCCCACTTTCCAAGATCCTGCACATTTCTGTTTCCTTCTTTATGTCTTTATTCCATCAATCTGGTGAATCTGAGGTGGAGGAGGTGAGGGACTACACCCAAAATTATATCTAAACCCTGAGTCTCCTCCGTTCCCATAACGGCTTTGTCCAGGACAGCTCTCCAGCGCCTTCTGCTTTCTGCTCAGTCACATTCTGTTTCACAGTGAGTACCTATGTGATAGATAAATCTTGGATCGATAATTTAATTGAGGGAATTTAGATGAGAATTTAAATAAGAAAAAAACACAGGGTCACAGGCAGGGAAGAGCAGCAGCAGAAGAAAACTTTATTGATATTGATGACAGCCATATTGATCTCGACCCTGGATGACACAGATACAAGCTTTAGAGGGGTTCAGAGGGGAGAGCGAGACCCAAGGGCTTCAATTTGAGACCCCATTTGGTTCCGCCAGAGAAACTGGCCAAACCATGGAGAGAGAGAGAGATAAGAGAGAGAGAGGAGAGAGAACTGCCAAGGGTTCAGTTTAAATTGGAAAGCCTAAAATTATAGTCGGCTGAGTATGTTTAGCAATGTTGTCTCCCAGTCACATCGTAGAGAGATGAGACGTGTTCGAGAAATCGGATGGTAGTTATAGGAGGACTCTAGGGACCTGGACAGTCAGGATTTAAAATGGGTGATGGAAGATCATATAGCAAGGAAAATGCAACCATCGTGAATACTCTGGAAATATAGAAAGTACTCCGAGACCAGACACCGTGTGGTTGCCAAGGAGTGGCTGCATCACCGTGACAAATGGAAAAGGCGGAAGGTTACGGTTTGTGGTCGGAGAGGGTAGATTTTAAATTAAGAATCTTGGAAATAGTTCCAAAGGTGATCAAGTGGCGGGTCTCACTCTGCTGACTCGTGAATCAATGAAGTAGAGGTGAAGGGCATTGCATTGGAGGAAGTTAGAGCGAAGCCAAGATTTCTGAGAATGAGTCATTGTTGAGGATGTTGGGAGTTGCCAAAAATAAAAAAAAAGTAAAAAGGGATATGATTGAAAAGAAAACCAAGCCCAATGCTGACGTCATCGGGGAAGAGAGAAGTGTGACACGGGGTTTAATAGATGTCAGGTAGGTCTTGGGCGTACGTTTCCTTCAATAACGAATTGTATTGGTAAACACAGCAGTCTTTTCTCCGTTTATGACATATATGCATGTCATAGAAAATTGGGAAAATACATGCAATCAAGACAATTAATCACCTATGTGCCCTCCCTCTGAGAGAGCCACTATTAACATTTTGTCATACCATTGTCTCCTTTTTTTTTTTTATGAAGCTCCCTGTTTGAGAATTACATTTGGGCTTTCAACAAGTACAGCTTTGCCTTTTTCTTGTTTTTATGTAGTGATTTTTTGCCTTATTTTTATATATAAATATATAAAAAAAACATATATATTTTAATAGTGATTCTCCTTCATCTCACAATTACAAACCCCACCATTGGTCTGATCATTGGATTCATTAGACACCTTAGAGTTTTTAGACATAATATCAAAAAATTGGCAATCTGGTAACAGGCATTGAGAGCCTCCTCTGGTCTTGACCATTCGCTCATTCAACAAATAAAGGTCTGGACGTCACACAGGTCTGGAGATACCGTGGTAAACATGATAGAGAAATCTCTTTCTGCTGTCAGGGAGTTCACATTCTCCTGGGAGGGATATACAGTCACGACACCAACAACAAGACACTTTGTTCTCATGCTTTGGGAATTTTGATAAGGAACTAAACCAGGTGAAATGACAGAGAGTACCTGGGGATGATGGTTGTCATGTTGTTAGATGATGTAAAAAGACCACTCAGAGGAGGATGAGCCTGATTGATGAGAAAAATTCACCCAAGTATAAAGAAAGAGAAAATAGACTTAGAGGAGCAGAAATGTGTCTGGTGTATGGAAGGAGTGAGGAGAAGAAAGCAGGTGTTAAGTAGCATCTCCTCGTGGACCGTTATTGAATTTCATTCTAAGAGCAGGAGGGGGTCACTGCAAGGGCTTACTCTGGGGAACTCAAAGACCACTCTTGACCGATGGCCGTGCCTCCTTAAACGGTAGTGGCTTCAGGTGTCCTGTGTGTGACTTGACTTAACGTGCGTTGTGAAGTGATTTCCATAATAACTTTAATGAGCGTCCCTGATTCTTACCTTTCCCACTTACCCAACTCTCCCGATTCTTCTGGTTCTGTTTCCAACGGCATGTTTCACATCCTCTAGCACCAGCACCCTTAAGCCCTGTGAGACTCTCAGTTGACAGCCGCGCTGTCTCCTAAAATAGAACCCCTTGCGCAGCCACGGTATTTGAGGTGAAGAGTGATGATGCTATGTTCTCTCCTCGCCTTGCACAGTCTAGGGGAAAACCCTAAGTATGAACGGAGGACGTGGCAGTTTGGGCTGTTTCCTGTTTCAACCCGGGGTTCCTAGACACGGTGCCCTCGCATGTCCATGGCCGTTTTAAGTGTGCTCACGTCCTCATCCTGGTCTCCCCCAGCCCCAGCCCTCAGAGAAATGGATGCCTCTCCATCCACGGAGTTGGATATTTTGTCACAGCAGAGGCCAGCACCGACAGTAACCTGAGAACTCGTTGCTACGAGAGGCGACCCCCCTCGGAGGCAGGCGCTGCGGCTGAGCGAGGATGTAGGTGATAGTAGGTTCCGAGCAGGGAGACGGCCACCCGAAAGGGAGTGAGACCTGCTGTGACAAGGAGATGCCGTGAAGCGGTGCTGCCGTGAGGATGCGGCCTGGACCCCAGCAGCCCGACGCAACTCAGGATCCCCAGGCACGCACGTCTGTCCCAGCAGACAGGTGCCAACAAGTATCGGGCCGACTTTGAACGGGGTGACTTCTTCCCCGTTGGCAAGCCGCGTCACCAAACCCCTGCCTCAAGCTAGAATGCAAGAAAGCAAGACAAACGGTCCCACCACGCAGAGTTCACTGGCCAAAGAACGTCGCGGCATCCACTCTTGCTGGCAGCTGACCAAGGCGATCTGGTATGGCTAGGAGAGAGACTCCTGCAAAATACCGCGAAGTCATTCCAAATCGGCCGCGTGGAAGAGTTCCTGGCCGGGGCGTGCTCTTCCAGGGAGGTTAGATGCGTTCTCCTGTTCCAATACTGTAGCGCATCCCTAATTGCAGGGGTTTCTTCTTTCTCTAGATTCTGGGTCCCCTTGGTTTTGCTCCTGAAACTAGATTTAGAGTCAACTCCTCAGCCTCCCATTCCCTGGGAACGCAAGGAATTCAGACAAATGGAAGAAATGAGCGGCCGACAGGTCACCAGGTATCAGCAGGGGAAGACGACGAAAGACCAGGGGACTGGCCGGTAGACTGTGTCAGCACATTAACACGCCGTGATTTGGGCCAGGCTGCAGGCACTTTTCTGCATGACGCTTCCCCACAGGAGATAACAGCCGACTCCCTTTCCTGGCTCCCGAGGCCACTGTTCTCGTTGTTTTAACTCCGTAAGTTTCACAGTATGTTGGGCGAAACAGAGCCGCCGCCGTCCTCTCTGCTGTGCACACAGGGCACAGCCGTTTCGGTCACACGTCGGCCGTCCCTGGCCGCACCATGCCTTGAACACCAGCTCCGAAGTGTCCGCGCGACGTCTCGTCTGTCCTCCTCGTTGGAGGGGCCCCTCCCTCAGCTTGGTACCACTGCGTGGTGCCTGTAGGATAAAGTTGAGAAGAGAACAGGGCTTACTCAAGACGTCGTGTCTTCTTGATCACCACCTTTTGGTCTACGGTAGCTACATTTAGTGTGCAATTATTACTATGTTTTGCCTTTCTCCTGAGGACCTACATGTTTAACCAATTGATGATACTTTGCGTGAAAATCGAAGTGCTCTTTTCCCAGGTTACTTTTGCTGCCCATGCAACACAAAATCTATTTCCCTGATTTAGGTGGCATTTCATTAATTTTCTTAAGCATGAAATTGGAATGGTTCAAGATTAATGAGATTTAAGAATATGTGTTACTCAGATCATGATGAAAGTACTTCAAAAAGATTCCAGAAAAAAAAAAAACTGATTATTCATAGCAGTATAAAAGTGTGACTGATGTTTAAACCTTGGTAAAGTCAACTGAACATTGGTTAGATGCGTCCAACAAAATAATTATTGAATATCCAGATAAAGGAATTATTCATGTTATTTCGAAACGAATTAGTAAATTGCAGGTTAGTTAATTTAGGGAATTTGGTATCCATTAGAAAGGAAGACAGGTATAAAATATAAGGGAAGTTCAGGGGATGGAGAGATCATTACATTTCACTCCCTTGATAATCTGTCATACCTAGCTCAACTGTATCTGGACCATTGCATTCATTCATTCTTTATTCATTTATTCAAACACATATATTCAAAACCTACAATGGGCCAGGTATTGTACTGGATGTTGGAGATGCAGAATGGATCTAGCACCATTCCTTTGCTTGCAATGTTCGCTTTGATGGATCAAATAGTCATGTTAACAAATCATTGTGAAGCAGCGTTGCAAACACTATGCTAAAGGTACATGGGAGAACAAGGAGGGATAATAACTCCATCTTATGCCAGGGGTCACAGCAGGATGAGTTAGGGACATCTTAAAGAAACGGCATTTGCACCGAGACTGGACTGGACTGCTTGAAGGTCAAGTAATAGTTGTCAGATGGACAGGAGAAGAAAGGAATTCAGCAAAAGGAATTACAAGTACAAAGTCATTGTTACAAGCTAGGTATTTGCATTTCAAAAGCAACTCCTGTTGTCTTCAAATATGCTTTAAAAATAATTTAAATGCCTCATTTATTTTTTAGCAGAGCCATTGAACTACCTCTAAACTCCAACTGATTTACCTGGCCATAGACATTCAAGGAAACAATCAAATCGTTAAACTGGAAAAGTTAAGAGTTTGACTGACACTCTGTGCATTTAAAAATAACCATAGTATATTTCAGGGATGAAACAGCCTATATTTTATTGGCATTGATTCCGACGGCTTTTGTTTCTTACTCTAAGCTTGAACAGTTCTGAGAACTAGGAATGTGGAGAAGCGAGATCTCCAGAATAACATGTATCATTAAAAATAAAGTCCTGTTTCCCTCACTCCCTAGATTTAGCAGTATTTACGCCCCACCAGTTGCTGCTCAGTGCTTGCACACACGTGGGATGCACGAACAGCTCCCTGGTCCGACTGTGCACGGCCCAGCTGCCGCCGGAGCACGTGGATTCTCCAGCCCTGACCATCCTGGATTCTAGAACTGTTTACGTACAGTAAGTAGAAATACCGTCTTCGTCCCGCCCTGGTTCATGCAAGAATCCCAGGGAGTTCAATCAAGGGAAGGGTTTGTGACATAAAATTAATTTTATTGTGATTAAATGCATAGGGGTGATTAGTTCCGTGGTTCTAGGATCCTTTGATTATCGCTTGCCAACTTAATTTCCATTTGTCTTTGTGCAATCAGGCCGAGCTACATGTGCACACAGATTCCGTGCAAACTTCAGTGCGGGAAACACTGACCACTTACAGGGCTGCCTTGGGCTTTTTATACATGAGGCATTATTTTGTAACGCTTGGAATTAGAGAATTATATCTATGTAGTGTTTTTGTTTTGTTTTGTTTTGTTTTGTTTTGTTTTAGTGTGAACTAGGACCTTCTTGTTCCCTTGCAGTTAAAATCACAAGAAACTTTCACATGTAGGTGTGTTCAGGTTATTTTCAATATGTTAGTGATTTTTACCCATTTCTTAATACAAGAGGTACAAAGCGGGTTACAGTACAGAATTAAACCTCCCTTGCCACCAATTAATACTTATTTACATTCACGTCTCTTGGTCTCAGTTTTCTCATCTGCAAAAAAAAAGAGTTCGTGATAAATTAATTATGATATTCAGTCAGGCTGAAAAACATGATGATTCGTATCCCATTGTTCCAAATCCAAATGCTCCTGTCGGCTTTCCCGTGTGCCCGAAGCTGAGTTCACGTCACTCATCCCAAAAGATCCCTCACTAATCTATGTGTTTCTCAATTTACCAATGTCTGCCTATTCCATGGCCTTCCTCTCATTCCCAGGACACCCTGTAACACTCTCCACTTTTCCTTCTGCCCACCAAATCCAGTCCAATCCATCAAGTATACAACCTGTGCATCCAAGCAGCATGCCACCTCATTCAAGAAGTCTTCATTGGAAGACTTTTCAGCCCTTCTAATCCTCAACTTCCCTGTTGTATTCTGTAGTTGCACGTTAGCTGTGAGATTACTGGCTTGTGTCAAGACAGCTATGTTATTCTCTACCATTCTCATAAGTGCTCAGATGTTTTATTTTTTCCCAATATTCTGTGGTTTAAATTCAGATTTAAGGATTCACACATTTTTGCATTATTAGCTAATTAAAAATATGATTAACTAGAGAGCAGGTACTAGGTCATGTTTTCTTTAGACCATTCAATAGGTCTTTAATAAGTATCTGTTGTTTTTTTGTTTTGTTTTTTAAGTGAATCACTTTTGAGCTTTCAGCGTGTGTGTGTGTGTGTGTGTGTGTGTGTGTGTGTGTGTGTGTGTGTGTGTGTGTTTTACAGCGACATAAATCCAAGTTCTTGCATGTCCTTTAAAACTCTTGCGCTTTTCAGGTTGGGCTTGAGTGGATGAGGCTGATTAATGCTGTGTGTTCCCATTCCTAGGTGGGTACAACCAAGACAAGTAAACGGGATTCTGGAGCGCTATGTATTATATCTTTCAAACCGCACGCGTGGTTTTACCGTTTGGGATGTCGTCTACAACAGTACAGAGCTTTCTCAGGACCTCACGCTACAGAACCTTTCGCCCGGTACCAAATATCTCGTCAAGCTGGAAGTAAGTTCACTCCCCTTTTGCCAATTTCTCTGTCCCCATTTCTTCCCTTTGTCCCATCTTCTCCTCCTCTTCCCTCACTGAAAACACAAAAAAACAACTAGAACAGAAAACCTCATCTATTGCTAATTTGCACTGAAAACTCACTTCACATCCAAAATGTGAATTCCGTCGGTCTAATAATTTATTTTATATTATGCAGCGACAATCTGAGTCAGTAGATTTTCCCAAATCTAATTGAGGAATATCGGTAATTATTTCTTTTTCAATATTTGTGGAATGTCATAATTGTTGAGAGCTTTTTCTAAAATGCCTGGATTAATAAGGTTATTTCCCCATGGAGCAAGAATTCATTTGAAAAACAATGCACGGTGTGAAAATTTAAGTCTTCTATTTTAAAATGAAGGTTTAAATGACCCCCAGATATTCTTGATTGTTATTATATTCTGGTTTGCATTACACTTCTATCTCAAAAGAACAGTCACTTAATAAAACCCTAGAATCAACATAGTTTAGAGGTTTTCTTTAGACAGACAATAGCATTTTTTTTAATGCAAAATAGCACTTTTATACAAAGGTCTTTTAAAAGACCTTGATATTACCGTGGAATTTATACTCAGTACTCCCTTTTGTTTTTTGATGAAATCTTTTTTTTTTTTTAAGTTTAATAGCACATCTGAAAATAACTGAATATAAACATGAGATTGCCCCTATTTGTTTTAAACACACTGTTCATTTTATAGCAATACCTCTATAAGGATATTTGCTGTGATAAATGCCATAGAAAATATTCTGCTCTTGATTATGAATAAATTTACATTTATGTAGACACTGTGTATGCATTCATTTTACTTAACATGCTCTTGAGTGCTCTAAATATTATACCACAAGAAAATAAACTACGTTCAACTATCGCCAACTGTCTGACCGGACGCCACAGAACAAGGGAGCTCAGACAGGGACAGAAATCCCGTCCAGGACTGACTCCGGGCACCAAGGTTCTCGGCACGCCGATGGGTCTGTGACCCGCGGCTTCGATTAGTTAGTCTTAGTCCCCAAGATGTCAGAAGTACACTAATTTGATTTTCACAAGCTAGGACAGAAATCGCACTGTTTTCAAAACAGTGGTAAATACCAAACTCTCGGAGTCTCTGGCTCAGAAGCAACCAAAAATTAAACAGAACTTGCAGGGCTCACGGTTTTTAGGGGAGGCAGACGGCATGAAACAGCGCTCTCCTCTCAAGGCCGCGTTTAGGCTGTGCTGTGCCGGCAGTGAGAATTCGCCTTAATCTCCTGCGCCGTATAAATCTGTAATACCTTGAAAAAGAAACACCCCTAGATTGTGAGTTTGCTCTCCTGAGTTTCAGTTCGGATTCGCCACTGACTGTGTGACCGTGGTAAATTCACTTAAACCCACTGAGTTTCATGTTTTTTTTTTTTAAGCTAAAATTAGAATTTTAAACTAAATGATTTTTCAAAATTTTTTAAATTAGCTTGATTGAGTTATAATTGACCTGTATATATTTAAAGTGTACAATTTGATACATTTGACATAATGTGTTGTCCTATACATTGTGACATATATATAGACAGAGAGAGAGAGAGAGAAACATGTATATGTATATGCATACATTAATGAAAATACCACCACAGGCAAGATAATGGATTAATTTACAATCTCAAGACTTTCCTGTGTATCCCTGTGTAATCCTTTTATTCGGTCCCTCTATATGCCTGCCCCCATCCCTAAGAAATGAAATTATTTTTAATGTCTCTTTGAGCCCTAAAATTCTCTGCCCTAAAATGCTAAAAAGGTGACCCCAAACAATAGTCTGTAGAGTCAAACGAGATCTGTCAGTCACAGAAGAGTGTTGGTGCAAGGTGGCCTAAAGACGTGGAAGTTATTACCCTAACTCGTGTTAGGGAAATAGATGTGTTCACGTTATTGTCTACTTCCTCGTTAGGGCGGAAAATACCCTAATATATTTTCAGGAAGTATTCAACTAAAAGGTTTTTTACTTAACTCTGTTAACCAGTAAATGAAATGAACCAGAACATTTTAGGTTCATCTCGGTTAATTGAGGGATTATTATGTATTTCACAGTTTCCACATAATAACTGGCTTTCATGGTCATTAGATTAGCGGATGGAGATCAGGCTCTCGACCAAGTGGAGTTGCCTTTATGGATAGTCTTAGTACTGAGTCCTAGAAAACAAAACATAGAGATAACAAAGCCTTTAAGCAGATGTTAGAATAGAGAAAAATACGTAGGAATTGGAACCACTATTATTTACTCCTGACTCAGAGCAGATATGTTACTTCCTGTGGCTTCATTTAATTTTCCTCGTTGCTGGATTATAAACTCTTAAAGGGTAGAGACTTTGTCTTTCAAAATTCTGTCTACAGAATTGAGCACAGTGTGTGGTGGGAACTGGAAGTTCAATAAACAATTCCTGAATGAATGAATGAACACTAAGTATATTTATTTTATTAAAAATCTGAGACTTCCTATATGAATTAATTTACCGAAAAATGTCAGCGTCGGGGACTGTGTGATTCCAAACATATGTTCTTTCTACTGGAAGAAACAGCATAGCATGTTGCTACACTCAGCAAAGTGTATTGTAAACTGTGGTAGCTCCAAATAAAGGTAAGTCAGCAATTAAATAAAGAGCTTGTAAGACAGACAAGTATCGTGATACGTAGGTTTGATAATTTTCAAACTACTGCTACCCATTTGCCTTTTGAAGAATGTTAAGTGGAAAGAGTCTTGGAAATGATGAGTTTAACTTTTCAAAAGATCATTTATGGATGATGCAGCCTTGGTTTTTTTCCTTCATATTTTAAAATAGGCTGCATTTTTAACATCCTCAGACTCTACTTTCTGAATGCAAACTATCAGAAGAGAATGCTGGTTTTGGATGTTATTGTCAGTCATGATTTAAAAAATAATTTATGTACTTCGAGTAGTTATGCATTTCATTGTGCCAAAATTCAGTCCCCTATTTTGTCAGGGTTACTTATCACTTCAGGGTATTATTATGACTACAATTTCTTTTATTGGCTATAATTGATAAGAACTATAGGCAATGTGGTGAAACACCTTATTTTAATGGCGCCTAGGCTTTCAAGGATCCTTGCCATTTCATAAAGACATCTTTAATTAGCCCACTAGTTGGTTTAGTTTTTCCACACCACAGTTTAAATCAGTATTCAGTGGCATGGAATGCAGTGGCCTCTGGTCCTGACTTATCACAGAAGACACTGATTGGTTCAACTTCATTTAGATAATATCAGATTAGACCAATTAGAAGCGACTTTAAGAACATTTATTTCCTTATCAAGGGAACTAAGATGTACTGCTCACTTATACCTCTAAACACATGCCAGAAAAATGTGGGGGGAAATATGTAATTTGCATATAATTCTGTTATTTCAGTAGCCCTTTTTGAAATTCTGCTTTATTTAGAAGGAAAATTATCTCATGAACTCCTTGAATTCTTAAGAGGTTCTTTGACAAGTTACTAGTTTATGAATCTTTGATGACATTGCCCAAAGAGCAGTCCTTCCAAACCAGAGAATGTCATTTATCTCAGAAGGCATCATAAAATCCTGAAAACAAAGTAAATTTTAATTTACGTTCTGTTTTTTAAAAACATATAATTTGATGTTATTTAGTACAGTATTCTTTGGGGAACGTTAGCAGAAGAAAATTCTTAGGATAAGAATGAGAAAAACACTAGTGACAAATAGACTGTCAGAATTAAATCCTATTGTGTTAAAAGTTTAAAATAAAATGCTGCAACATTTTTCCCTTCCCAAGGAAAAATCTAGGGAAATGCAAGTGGAAGGATTTATCTTTCTGAGGACTGAAAAGAATGATCCGTTGACCATTTTCCTGCGGTAGCTTTCTCGTGCAGTTTCTTTCCCTGCCATGTTTTCTGGTAGACTTTTAGCATGTTGGAAATATTTATTTTTTTCTATTTTAATGTTCAGGTAGCTATTCTTGGGCTAACAGTGACTGTCCTAGAGCTCTGAGTCAGAGTTTGGATACACGCTCAATTGTTCCTCTTTATTTGCAAAGATTCTATTCTCAGGATGAGTATGATTTCTCTCTTACATATATATGCACGTGCCGCAGCTGAGAATTAGAGGAAACCCACAGAGGTTAATTAGGCCCCATCTTAATGTAGTTTCATGCCCAGGCCACAATTTAACCCATCTAAAACTTGCTTACCCTGATAAGAATTTATCCCAAAGACACGGGCTACTGTTGTTGTATTCTTAAAATAGGAAGTGAGATAGATCTCCGTGTCTGTTGGTCATATATTGTTATTTATATGTCTAATGGAGAATTTACAACTATTTGTCTTAATGTTGCAAATAATATACTTCAATTTAAGAAAATATCAGCTTTCTCCTATCTTTAGGGGAAAATATACTGACTGGTTTAAATAGCAAAAGGTCATTCCCTCATCATCAAACCGAAAAGCATAGATGGGCCCAGAGATGTAAAGACATGTTTTAATTGTTTATATTAGTAATATCTACTTTCCATGAAAATGAACTAAGTAACTGTCTGCTTTTTACATTGTCCTGTGATTCTGCTTCATTTTCTTACTGATTTGGGTAAAAATTAAGTTCTTTTTGAAAGATTTTTAAATTTTATTGTGTTTTACAGTTATAACCTAGCAACGTTAAACCTTCAGTGTAGTTTTCGATATCTATGTTATATAAAGCTATAATTTCTAGTATTTGCTAGCAAATTTAGTCTAGAAAAGCCCTGTGTGTTTGTCTCAGTTTCCTGGAGAAATGCTATGCAACAAGTCAGGGAAGATTTTTTCATAGTGCATTTAAACACTTCTGAGATTATTTGCCATTTATTGTGAACGTGCACACGGACATCTCCAGATATCTTTCCAATAGAAACATTTCCATTCCTGGCATCAGTGGCTCTTTAATAGAGAACTGAGGCTGCCCTGAGACAGGGTAGGAGGTTGTGTTCCATGGTCCTTTTAAATTTGCTGGCCATGTAACAAAGCCCATGTCCTCGGCAAATAAGTAAATGATTTGACCCTCGAAGCCATTGAACAGTCACTCAACAACTTCTTTGTTGTTGGTATATTAGGAATATTGTTTTAGCCAATTTCACATTGTGTTAGACTTTAAACAACGAAGTTGTTGCACTGTAGTAAATAAAAGGCAATTATATTTATGTCCATCTTTTTTTTTTCCCCTTTAGAAATCACTTGCTTTATCCTGAAGTAGTCTTCAGTGTTATTACTTTTCTCATGTGGTGTGCTCACACGTGTGTGTGTGTGTGTGTGTGTGTGTGTGTGTGTGTAATTCATTCTAAGAACCTTTGTGCAAGGCTTATTCATCAGGGCTATTTCCCCAGTCAATATATGCCCTATCTCTAGGCTCTAATTTAAGATGTATTTATATATCTTTAATTCATATATTCTGGGTTATTTTTTAATTACTGCAAATGGTTTTCTCGTGTCTTAAAAAGCAAAGAACTCTTATTATGAATTCTCTTTCTTCAGTGCTCACCTAAACTTTTGGGACCCAGAGTAAAATGTGCTGATTTTGTGTTTGTTTTCTCATTGCTCTTCAGGCTTGCTCGGGAGGCGGGTGCACCATGAGTGAGGCCAGCGAGGCCCTGACTGAGGAGAGCACACCTGAAGGCTTGCCCACCCCCAGGTGCATGCCTCCTCCCCTCACTCCTTCCACATCTCCTGGACGGAGCCCCAGTACCCGAATGGTAAGTGAACTCTTTTAGCCTCAAGTTAAAAAAGATGATTAGCAAAGATAAATTAATATTCTAAACAGCAGCTTCTACCTGGTACTTAATTTCTAATGATCATTTTAGCACATGAAATACCTGCGATAGTATCATTGTCTGTAGTTGGGAGATTGTACATTTTTAGGCCAACACACAATTTTGGTGGCTCAAAAGTGCTCCCTTTTGATAGTTCTTGTGTACTGCATCTTATTGTTTAGTATGTTCCAGGAGCAGTAAAGAGAACAAACGAGGATTCCCAAAGAATGTCGTTGTGAGCACAACAGTGTATTTTCAGTGACTTTCTGTTTTTGACAGTCATTAGTTCTTTCTGGGAGAAGTGGAAATGTGCGAAGTTCATGCACCTATTATTTCAAAAATGCTTTTGATTTAACAAGTTAACCTCAAAAGAGACCACTTGGAACTTTGTTATTTTTTAAAACATATTATTTATAAATATTTCAACATGCAGTTTCAAAACAGTACATATGTTAAAGTATATACATTTATACTTGAAGATGATTGTTTATATTTCTAAGTGATATACACATCTTTGCATAGTTTATAGAATTAAGTTAGCCAGTTAAAGTTTGCTAAAATAAAACTTATAAAGTATTTTTGTAATAGCTTGGGGTAGAAATTGCTTTATTTTATTATTGATATTCTATTATTGAATATGTCTTTATGTTTCACACAGCAAAGTGCATTTTTCTAAACAATAGAAGCTTATATGCTATCAAATTCCATTCCTTCTTTAGACAAATATCAAGAAGAATTTTAATATCTTAGCAACTGTTTTAAGTAACACATTACTGAAAATTGAAATGATCTTTCAGCATAGCCAAAAAGAATAAAGGAAAAAATTTACAATTTTATTAGTTTGTCTTATGTTTACTACGATATTAATTATTCTAGTCATCTCATTTTAATTAAACTTTTGGCACATGCATTCGATGTATTTGAGGGAGTGGAGAGAGCTCTGATAATGAGAGCAAATGATTATCTCTGCTAGTGAAGTTATTCCTGTAGTGTTACCCATTTTCTAGTGAAAATAAATGGATGTCTACTTGATACTTAAACAGCAGAAATCTTGTCATACTTCGTGTTCCACAAAGAAATCTAGTCCGCAGGTGACAATGACAATGTTAATGATTTATCCCAGTTAGATTACTGTTGAATGCAATGACATGACCTGCATACTAGAACCCCTTCCTTCCTCCCAGTCGTACACGCGACGGGCATTACAACTGCGCTCGGACCCCCGGGTTGACCAGAGAACTACTTTCTATGCTTCAAAGGATCCTCGCATATTATATGTTGTACACTTCTAAGCAGTTTTAAAATATATTCATTCAACAATAAGAATTTAGAGATCTATGTTAACGTTTTCATTGTATTCTAAAGTTTGGTGTTTAGTCTCAAGAATTAAAAAAAAATTATTGCGGTGCAGCGATTAGACATTTAAAAAGTAATAGTCTTATTATTTTTCTTCTCTTCTCACCATCTACAAATTTACCAGCATTTGGTGTCTTTTATCCATTGTCTGGACAAGCGTAATCTGATTGTTGGCTACTATCTCGTCCCTCTGTGTGTTCCCCCTGTTCCCCCTTAAAAACACACACACACACGAAGAATAAAGTCCAAATTCTTCATTCTGGCCTTCGGGTCACTCCCAGCCTGTGACTCAGCCTGCAGTTACATAGCCTCGTGACACACTTTCCTTTCGAGCCACGCCACAGTGTTTATGGCTGATGCAGTATTGGAAGACTTGAGTGTGGAGCCAAGTAGGCCCAGAGTCAAATCTTATCTCTGACGTGTAATATCTGTGTTACTTTGGGAAATTCACTAAATTCCGTGAATCCTGGTTTCTTTGATTGTAGAATTGGAGTTAACAGTTTGTACCATCCCTCTGTGTTTACACACAGAAATCTCATTCCTCAGGGCTAACTCATAGGCTTTCTGTTTCATGAAATTGTTCCGCTCTTCTTTGAGTTTAAGCTAAACTTTTCTCTTCTCTTGACCACATAACCCGTTTTTGTCCCTTCATAGTGACATATGCTTCATTCATCCTAGACTCAGATTTATTTGGGTTTGTGTCCAACATGCCTACGAGACGATAAGGACCACAAATCATCCATTTTCTTTTCCTTCACAGAACCTAATACAATGCTGCACTTTCTGTTAATGCTTAATAATATTGGGGTTATTTGGTTGTTTCTTGGGAAAAGGCATTTGAACAGTGACATATGTACTGTGGATCCTGGCTCTTTGATGATACCAACAGATAGAAGTAGTTATAGGCCACTTCCTGAATATATTTGAAATGCATTTGTTCCTGAAACATATTTGTTTAGCTGTGTGGGGTATGAGACTAGGATTTTCTTACAGGGGTTTGGATTTTGCATTTGAATTTAGAATTTTAAGTTTTCTTTGTTAGAGTAGTTCTCATTCGAAATCGATGGAACGAGGCCTGCGTTGCAATGTATGCTACGTTGTTATCGCTTCCTAATTTCTGAATGTGCTGCAGAAGTGTAATGCAATGGAAGAACAAAATAGGTTTCATCTTTATGTCGCTAAAGAAACTCTTTCGAATGGTTTTAAATAGTGTTTCTCGAACGTGTCTGATCATTAGAACCGTCTGGGGGGCAATTGGAGAAGAAGAGTCTTCTGGTGCTCCATCAGAAGACCTGAGTAGTCCGACTGCCCCATCAGCTTGGTTCCCATCAGAATGCTGATGAGGTGTAATGCCCCTCTCTCCTCGGGACCCCGTCTGGAGGCCTCTGCGTGGATTTCGAGCGCATTTGAAACTCGGTGTTTCCAGGTTGCTCTCTCGTTCTCTGCCTGCCCTTTCCCTGTGTCCTTCTCTCACTGATTAGCGTCACCCAGTTACCCCAGCCAGAACCCTGGGTGGTGCCCTTGACCTCAGCTCTTGCTCACCTCCGCGTTCCCTTGCCCCCTAACGCCCCCATTGCCGTCTTCCGATAAAGACCACTAAATTTACCACCCAGATAACTTCGAGGGCCTCCTCGTGCCCTGCAAAAATCTGAAATTGTTCATGCAAAATATATGTTGATGAATTACGTGGTGCCGCCATACTGATGACAATCGATATGAGTTTGCCCCATCTTTTTAATCCGTAGGGTATCAGAGTTCCTTGTGGGAAATATCCGGGTAAACAGATAATCACAAGGTAGGGATGTGCACGAGGTACCGAGTGTGTGGAGGGGAGGCTTCCTGTGGAGGCCAGCGGGCTGTGGCTGTGTCCTCCTGCCGGGTCCCGGTTAAGACGGAGCACGTCCAGAGAATCGTGCGTGTTCAGATGGTCCAGTTCTGCAGCAGGTGCCGCTCGTCTGGTCTTGTGTGCTCCAGACTCCAAAATCGTGGCTCTGTTGGTCAGTCATATCCCTCGATAGATTATTTCCCTAGGACATTATAAATATGAAAAAATGTTGAGAAGCAGTGACACACTATGAAAGATATAATAAAAGGTTCTGATATGAATCTTTAGTTCTTGCCTTTCAAGCGGACGGTCAGGTTTAGCTTAGGAAACAGGCTTTCTGCTTTTCGTTTGATTCCGATTTCAATGATCAGCTCCCGCTCATTAAAGTTTGGTGATAATCCTTACATAACAAATATGGTGGAAACATCTTTTCACGGCAGTTAAGTGCAGCTCAGCTTTACTCCTCGAAAGGCAGTGTGAAATCCCTCTCAAAATGAAACCGCAGCTTATGGGACCCAGCTTTTATTGATGAACATTTAAGCTACCACGATGGCGCTCTTATAAATAATGCTCTTGGCTGTAATCGCCTTAATCTGCCAAGTAGAGTCTTTAAGTGCTGGGTCGTTATCCCTGGATTCACACTGAAGACTTCGCTTTCCTTCAAATTTGCCCTGTTCCGTTCTCGTTCCTGGCTTCGCACACCTGCGAAAGTGGCGATGAGCCCCGTCAGCTCCAGCTCTCCGAAGCGCTGTGCATCCACTTTCCCTCCGGCAAAGGCATCCTCTCCAGACTCTGATTCCAGGCAGGACTTAAACCCCCCTGGAAAGAGCTGCTCTTAGATCTGAGGTGGACAGGAACTCTTTGTTTGTAGGACCGTGGCTCTCTTCCTTCGCAGAGCTGTCAGCCATCCGTGAGGAGTCGCACGAAAAAGGCCCGTCTCATCATCAGTTCGTGACCTGCATCGTGTAGATTACAGTTCCATGATTAGAATTACACTTCGGGGACCTTCCACATTCTCACGAGCCGCAGTTCCTTTCAGGAGCGTGGGCCATAGCATCTGAAAGTATGATTTTTCTTCACGCCGAAGGTCTGCCTTGCTGAAGACAGCGTCAGCACCTGGCGATACCAAACTATAGCGCCTTGTCTCGCGTAACATGTAGTGGCATTTTAAACAAATTAGTTATATATATATATATTTTAAAGATACTAACTAAAAATATAGAATATACACATTCTTCTCCTTTACGAATACTTAGAATTTCTTGTAACGAGCCACTATCTTCACCTACGTACATTTACCGAAAACAGGTTCCCTGCCACACGAGGGCAGGGGCTCTGTGTGCCTCGTCCACTCTTCTGGTCCCAGCACTGTCAGGAGGGAGCTGGTCATGGAGCCGATGGGTGTTAAACAGCCGACAAGTGAATTCATGCTTACTGATGCTAGAGATCGTAATAACGTGGTAATCGTGTCGCCGTGAGACGCACATGCGTGTGCAAACATACGACATGCCCACGTGCACACCTGCAGCGTGGTTTCCCACCGTGTAGTGGGGGTGGTGATCTCAGCGGGGGTGGGAAGGCACCGCCCTCTCGGCCTGCGGCCCTCTGTGCCGGCCCCGCTTTGTGAGAATTTGTCGCGAGGCTGGCAATGATGTCACTAAGAGGAGAGAAATTGTAGGAAGTTGATTATTTTTGTCACACTCGTATAGACTGCTGTGAGGATAAGAGAACATTTAGTTCCATGTTTTTGAACATATACATTATTTCAGGAATGGGTGACAGAAAAACCAATTATATGCATTCTATATATGCCAAGGACTTAAGAGATGATCATAGAGAAATAGAATCATGTATGTACACGAAGGTGTTCGTGTAAATATTAAATACTCCCTTCATGCAAGGAAAAAAGGATTTCATTTCCGGCTAACAATAATAACAATAATAGTAATCATAGCTACAATTTATAACCCTATGCCAGGAGAGCATAACATTGATTCCCATAACTAGCCCATGAAACAGGTATTATTATTCCCACATTCAGATGTGAAAACTCTGATTTAAGTAGTAAGCAACTGAGAGAAAAATCACCTAGTTAACTAGGAATGTAATACGAAACAAGATGTGATTCATGCTTCTATTCCCTACTACTTTTTGCCTCAACTTTTTGTAGAAATGTTTGTAACGTAGGATTCCATCAGGCCTTGTTAAAAAAAAAAAATGTTTTTTTTTTTTTAGTTACTTTGACTTGATCAGTCTTGTTCTTAGTGCCAGTACTCATTAATCCTAAGATCTCTGTTCTGATTTTTCTCTGATTTAAAAAAAAAATAATAATAACGTTTTAAAAAATTTATTTTGAAATAACTTTATTTTAAAAAAGTCAAAATGTGGTTCTGTTTCCTTTCCTGGAAATGCTCAGTTTTAATAGGAGGAACGGGTTAGAACCCAGTGAACCACTTAGGAAAACTGCTTGACAGTTTTGAGCAAACCTTGTGTAACTTTTAGGAAACACCTCCAATGAGTTTGTCAGGTAGAAATGCCTGAGCACGATCTTTTGTAGATTCCACCGATTCCATTTTTAGGGGAGCATAACCGTAACAAGGCACTTTCCACAATGTGCAAGCTATTCTCTCTTTTCCTTTCTAATCGAAGGATCGGTTATTCACGCAGGGACGTATCTGCCACAGGCAATCATCATCTGGACTTTGGGTGGGGGCGGGGAGGGGACCCTCAGTTGATATTCATGTTGCTATGTCGTACTGGAAAAAAAAACAAACTAGTGCGTCCAAAGCATCAGTATTCACTAGACGTGTCATTTCCATGACACACAAATGCATTGCTGTTTAATTCTTACAGTCCACAGAATTCTTTGGTTTAAAGAGAGATACCGTGTATTAAATTTATGCCGTATCATACTGGCGTTGCGTCTCCTTGGTTGTGTATGACAGCGTAGCGGACACCTGGGGAAATGACTTGCCATCACGTGGTGGAGAGGCACGCAGATGCGCACCCCAGCGTGCGGTGGTGACTCGGCTTCCCTGTGCAAATTAAACACCTTAGCAGTTCCACCATTATGGAAGGAGAAAGGTGACACCTGAAACCGCTTACCCTAGATAGCCAGTGGGAATTAAATATCCAGTTGGTGGATTTCCCATTAAAGAACCGAATTCGTAGAACTGGATTAAATAACCCGGTTCCCCTTTACCACATGGCGTAATAATGCTGTTTATACTGTTATGTCTACTGATTATTAGCACAACAGATAAGTGAGGAGAAAAGCACACACAAAAAAATACAAGGCAGTGCCATATAATTCAATTCCCATATATATATTTTTCTGTTATTTCAGATGATTTTTCTTTTTGCCTCTCTTAACCCACTCTTCGTTCTTCTCCATTCAGCCCCGTGTCCTAGGCAAACCTTACTTCACAGTGTCAGTGGGACTCGCGCGCTCACGTTTCCCCCCTCCCGCTCCTCCCTCTCTGGCTCCTCCTGGTTTGCCCTGGGACTTTGAGAGCTGAGAGGGTGAGAGGAGAAAGGGGCCTCAGGGCTCCCTCCTGCCTGGCTCTGGGCCCCAGGGCTGAGCTCCTCACAGAGGCTGCAGCTCCTGTCCACAGGTCATTTCCTGGAACCCCAGGGCTTTCTCTAGGTTCGAGACTCTGTTCTCAGCTTATCTTCTGCAAATGTCAGGATCTTTGCTGGCTCCTAGCTCTTACTCGCGGGCGTGCTTTATTTCCACGTGTTGCTCCCCTTACCCTACCCCTATCTTCGTAAATGGGCACCTCACTGAATTAGCCTCACTTGTCATTTGTGCGCTGCTAGTTTCCTCCTGGGACTAACTGATTTCTAAATCTCCTTTAATCCACACTTAACACACAACATTGTGGGGGGCTGGATGCAGAGTTGCAGAGATAAATGTAAAATGCTTTCCTTCATTCTAAGAGTACCAAAAGTAAAATAAACAAGAATTCCGTGTTGTTTGTGGGCTACTAGACATTCTAAAAGCAGATGGAAAGAGCCATGTTCAACTGCTCTAGAGGCAAATTGTTTAATAAATTTGATATTTAACTTTTTAAATAGGGATCAACTTGATCTCATTGAAATCTTTCTGTTATGAAATCTTTGCTGTAATTAATCAGATATTGATTAATGACACTTTTCCTCTTGAGGAACTAGTTCTAGATATCAAGTCCAGTTTAAGGGTCAGTTTCTCCAATGTTTTATTCCTTACCCTACTCAAACTGTTAGCATCTACCTTCCTCAACCCCCCTCCCCCCCCCCACTTTTTCTTCTGTTTCATTTGATTCTTCTTTAATAATGTCACATGTACACAATGCCTTTAGTGTTCTCACTTAGATTGAAAGTTTTATGAAGGCAGGGACCAGAGCCATTTTGATAACTTCTGCATTCCCAGGATGCAGCACAATGCCTGGCACATAGTAGGTACTCCATAAACATTTACCGATGAATCAGATTAGGACCCAAACCAAATCCACTAAATACAGTAGATTTTTTCCAAAAACTTATAATATTTAGTGTTTTTCTCACTGTACTCTCTCGAATTGATTGGGGTAGGAGAGGAGCTTAAAGAGTTAGCGCATACGTATAAGCAGCTGCGGGTGATGACAGAAAGCGTGCCAGTAAGGAATGCACACCTGTCTCAAATGTGTTTTTGAGAGCTGTGCAGGTTATTTAGTACAAGAGAAATGCAGTACGTGACATAGATCAGGAGAGGGGAGATGGTCGAAGGTGAGATTCCCATAGCAAATCAGGCTTTAACTTACCCTTGAAGAAAGGGGCGATTCTGGTTTATTCCCTTTATGTGTTAACACTTAATTCCCAAGGTACTTTCATAATATGCTCACTCATTTGAGTCTCACATTAACTGTCAGGCCACCAGGGCAAGGAATGTAAACCTCCCTTCCCCCATTTTATTGGTGATGAAATTTAAGTTCAAATTTTCTGCTTGGCTCACTGACCAACTCGTCAAGGTGTGTGGTCATGAAGGCCAGGTGCAGTAAGAGGAGAGCTTTGCAAAGGGAAACCATCAGCTCAGGGAGCTTTAGCCTTTGTTTCCCGGTTTGTTCTGGGGCTTACATTTTTTTTCTCCGTCAGCAGGGAAGAGAGCATCCAGAACACAGTACGCACTCAGGAACTAATTCACTAATCAAATGACTAGTCATTTACCTGTCTATGCAGAAACGGACAGTTACAAATAATTGGCCAATGTATACTATTCTACACCTTGATTATTTTTCCTCTTGACATCTTTTCATGTGAGTACATGTAGCTCTCTCTTTTTTTTTCTTAAAAGCTTAATAGAATGTCATCGAGTGAAACTGCAGGTCTTAGGCCACCATGAGTCTTCCCAGTATGTGTGATAAGTGTCCGTTCATCGGTGAAGCCGCATCTCATCCGTGCTGGCTAACCATTACTCACAAACAGCGCTGACAGTGTGGTCAGGCGCTTGGTCCAGTGTACAGCCCTCAGATGGATCCTCATTTATCCTGAGTTAGTGATGCAAGAAGGATTCAGCCAACTGTTAGATGCTCAGGAGTCCCCAAGGCTGCAGAAAAGGCCCCGGAGCAGCTGTTAACTCCTTCCTTCTCAAACAAAAGCCAGCTAAAAGGTCGAAAGTGAAGAATAATTATTAAAAAAAGTTTGCTTACTTCCGTGAAGGTTCCATGAAGGTAGATATCGTTTCTGAGTCTTTCTGCCCGCAAAGCACCAAGCATAGTAGTACCTTTCAGGTGACTGACTTTCAGTAAACATGTTAATCGTTTCTTGGGAGATTTCATTGCTTTTAAGGCCATAGCATATTCTTCAAGTTCTTAATCCAAGTGGAATTCTTAAAGGCTGTAGAAGAGAGAATTAGGCCGTAAATGGAGGGCGAGAATTGGGCCATCAGCAGGACGGGACAGCCGGGTTCCATGCCTGACTATGTTTGTGTGACCTTGAAGTAGCTTAGCCCCTCCAAGGTGCGTTGCCTCTGTAACACGGTTGATAATGGTCCATGCTTCTTGGTGGTGTCTAACTTAATGGAAGTAACTTCATGAAGCATGCGGCCTATTGTCTAACTCAAAGTGTACATTTTCAATAATGAAGTGTTTATAATTTCAAAAATACATGGCATTTCAAGAATAGAGCATTTTACTTTTCCCAAAGCTGTTCATGTATATCCTGTCTTCTAGCCAAAAAAAAAAAAAAAAAAAAAAAAAAGGAAATAGTCTCCTTAGGCTTTATTTAAAATGCCCACTAGGCTATATTCCTTAGTTTTTGTTACTTGGTGACTCTGGAGTCATTGAAAATTGTTATGTTGATAGATATTTGAGACTTATTACTAAGTGTATGTTTTTGGAACTGAATTATACGGTGTTTTATATAATACTTATGTCAAAAAGTCTCCTACTAAAAACAAACTGTGAAATTCACTGCATATCTTGATAAGAAATAGACTGTTCTTTATGAATGATATCTCCTCCTATCCACAAATTTACTGCAGTTCGACTGTGTGTCCTTAATTCAGGATTTTATAGTTGACGACCTTGCCCAAACCAGATTAAAGGGAATCCCTACTGCAGACTCAGGCTCCTTTTTTGAGGGCGTATGTGGACGCCAGCTCTGAACCACAGTGGTATTCCACTTTGGCCTGACCTTGAGATCTGGTGATTGGTTGGTAAAACCTGGACCCAAAAGGCAGAAAACCCAGAGAGGCCAACATCCCAAGCCCGTTCCATCTTCACTTCACGTTTACATTGACTCCAGCTTCCTGCTCCTGGGTTGGGAATTCTCACCTTGCTGGTACTTAGTGAAGCCTGATGGATCGTGCATGGAGCACGCTCGGATACATGTTTTGAAAGGCATCCCTCTCTCTGTGGTATGAGGAATGAATCTTATGGGCATGTGAATAACGTGTCAAGACTCGTAGATAGCTACTCTTCTCAGGTATGAGACGATGGCGCATGTATTAGACGGCCGTGGAAATGGGTAAAGATAACGTGAATGTAAAGTCTAGAGGACTCACTGATGGGGTTGGTGTGGTCGATGAGATAGAGAAGAACCTCTAAATTACCTTAAAGGAGAGAATGCGTTTAGCCACTTACTACACCTACAGTTTGATTCTACAATTGATCTTTTTTAGCCGTTTCTACAAATGCTGTCAAATCCTGGCTACCGATATAGAATTGTAGGTGTGTGTGTCTCTGTCTAGTGCGTGCGCGCATGTACGCTTGCTCATGCGTGCACGCTCTCCTCGCTCGCTTGCTTGTGTGTGTGTTGTGTGTGTGAGAGAGAGAGAGAGAGAGAGAGAGAGAGATTTCAACTGAAGTTGCACTTCAGTTTCACTTACCTTTCAATTCAGATGCATTCCAGGTACTAAAAAGTCGAATTAACCAGTCGAATTAACTGTCACAAATCTCATTTAATTTCATACTCAGCGCATTCGCCATTTACTCCTCTTCCTCTAAGCCCTTGTCTCAGTAACCATCTATCATTTCTTTACCTATAGTTCCAGATAGCATGCTTTTCTAGTTTCTCAGCGTAGCTTGGTGGCGGTAAATGGCCAGTGTCCGGTAGCCAAAACAGAGAAGTAGCTTTTCACAGACAGTCACTGAGGGGGAATGGAGTACTCAGAACACAGATACGAGAAGTGATCAAGTGTAGCCACTGCGTGATGTTAAGGTTAAAAGAGCTGTGTGAATATCCTGTCTCATCAGTCCCAAAAGGTATTGCTGAATTAGAGAATATAGTCTTTGACTCCATAATGCACAGTTCGGGCCATCACAAAAGGGTTCAGTTGTATTCATTATCATCTGAATGAGAAGACAGGTAAGTCTTTAGTGCTTGCTGGGAAGATTTCTTTCAAAAGTGGTTCAGATTTTTCAAGTTTGTACTTTAGGATGAGATTCAGTTATAACAAAAATGAACTTTTATAAAATATCTCATTCCCATATGTCAGATAAATGAGTTATTATGCATAAAGTCCTAACAAAAAAGGAATTCTCTGTTCCCCAATTACATAAGAAAAGGGAAATATTGGTTTGGATGCTTTCTATTTCAGGGTTGATAAGTAGGTCAATGGATAGCAATTCAGACATCTTACAATTTCTTTAAGATCTGCAACGCATTATTTGCACATAAGATTTGTGAGTGTGTGTGTAAGGATTCAGCGATTGCTTAGCAGAGTACCTGGCACATCATAATTTCTTGTCATTTTACTATGATATTTATCCATTTTTTCTTCTCTTAAATTTTCTTTTAAGTAGTTGGTTTTTCATTATGTATTTTTCATTTCTTCGTTTTAATTCATTTGTGTGTCAAGTATTAAGTGGCATTCAATCAAATAGTTTAAGTGTTCTTTGAGTTGTCACAGATGGTCACACTAAATAAGAGGGAACAGATGTTGGGAGCCACAGCCTTCTGGGGAGACTTAGTGGTACGTAATAGTAAAATGAAGATTCTTTCTCAAAATTTTGGAAGGCAGGGAAATGGACCTGCTCGCAGAAAGATACACTGCAAGTCATCTTCAAAAAAAGGAAAATGCGTCATAGCAGTAGCTTTACTAAAGTCATAGCTCATTTAAATTTAAAACAGCTTTAATCCTAAAGGATGTATTGATCGAGATCTAATTGATCAAAGAGAAAATGTGCTAGGTATTGAAGCCCAACTTTATGTAATATGAGGAGTTAGTGACGCAAGTGTTTCAAGGAACGGGAAGGGAAAGAGAGCGGAAGGGGGGATCGCCGGCAGGTCGCTAACTGCCCTGGGCCGGAGCCCCGGGGTCACTGCTGGCTGCCCTATTTGCTGGTCTGATGCACGAACCATCCGGAGACGCGGTCCCAGCTGGAGTCGAAGTGCCAGTGAGATTGCACTCCTGCAGCGGCTGGAGAGGCAGGCGAGGTGCTTCTGCAGCTGGTTTGGCCCTTTGTGGACCCAGCAGCCATCATCGAAGGCCTCGGCTCTTAGAGCTAAATGCTGGACCACGTCTTCTGTCTTCCTGCTTCTGCCCTCCTAACAGCGCCTCCTGCTGGGGAAACCTAATAGGAAGTCACCGATCCAGGGAGCCAGAGGAGGTTTGCAGGCTCTTGGGCTCTGACGATTTGAATTCCGTGACAACCAGCTTGGCCATTCGATGACTCTGCACGCTCGTCCACCGTCCATGACCTTCCATGACCAACAGTGATCACTGTGCCTCCAGCCAATGTGACAGCACTCTGCTTGGTACACATGAAGACGTTCTCCCCTCCATCACCTTATTCCTACCTGGCAGTGTTCATTTTCCTTGTAGAATGGCACACACCACCTGGATGTTCTGCAACTTAAAAACGAAACTGAAAATTAACACCCACTACCTTTCTTTATATAAATCCATAGGAAAAAGGAAGAGAGAAATGTATTATATACAGATCTCTATGTAATAAGCAAGAAATAGAACACTTATGATTCGTGTTTCCATAATCAGTGTAAGGCCATGGTGGCTATTTCAGCTTCTTCCTCTGCCTTTAGCCGGTAGCTCATCCGTTTGGGATTCTCGACCTAGCACAGAAACCCAGACTTCCGTTACTCAAAGGTCTGTGCCCTTAGCAGTCCTGGCTTGGGTTGCTGTAGACTTTCCATAGCTATATGATTGAACTTGGTCAGATAAAGGGTCCGGACCCTCGAGGGTGTCCTGGGCGTCGGCACGCCGCAGACAGCTAATGTCTCCTGCCACAGAGCCACTTGTTTCTTGACCTGCTGACATGGTTGCATGCGGGTCCCAGACTGCCGGTTTGTTGTGGAGCATTCCTCTTTGTGGGTAGAGAAAGCGAGGACGTCTCTGTAGGTTGTTTAGGGTATAGTAAGAGGAAACGCTCTGCCTCCTTTTGATTTTCATTCCCACGTTTCTCACTGGAGGAAAGCGAGCCCCAAATGTCAGTTCCTGGTTCGATGTAGACACCACATCCAGTAGGAACCCCAAATCCACAGGGTGTGACGACTCCGCGTGGCTGTGATGTGGGCTTCCAGAGGCCTTTCCAGCGATCTCCCAGGCTGTGAATGCGTGAGGTATGTCATAAGACGAGGGCCTTCCAGGGCGTTTAGCTCCCGCCCTACTTCTTTTGCTGCAAAGTCATTTCTTAATCAAAAGCAGTGGTGAGCAGGACAGCCTGACACGCATGCAGCCTTCCGCAGGTTCGCCAACGATGGCGATGCCGGCACGTGTGAGCAGTTTCTAGAATGAGCGAGTCCCTCCCAGGAGGGACACCTGGGGAGAGGCTTCTGGGAGTCCCACCGGTAACTCTGTCTCTAATATGGAGGGTGAAGGCTTGGTCGACTCTCAGGATGCTAACAAGAGCAGATCTGGTGTCCATCGGACGGAGGACTGGACCTCTCGGAAGGGCGATCAGCAATGTTTCGATGACCTTTTATTTTATTTTATTTTTATTATTTTTTATTTTTTTTGTAGGTGAGGCTACTCTTGGTTGACCTCACAGGTTGCAAGGACCTTGTCAGCTCACAATCCCTTATTTTTTTTTTTTTACACCTACAGCACCTGGTCTCCCTAAGTACTAACCAGGCCCGACCCTGTTTAGCTTCCGAGATCAGACGGTTTCGGGCACGTTCAAGGTGGCATGACCGTAGGCCTTTGACTTTGCCAGAGTCTTTTGTTTTAAAACTCATTTCTCCAAATCCTCTATCTCTGAGCTACTCTTTACCATCATCTTTTAGCAGGTTTCTTTTCGCATGTCAGCTGTCTCAGTGATCTCTTTCTCCACGGCCTGAAGTTGCTATTCTGTATCAGAGGCTGACATTTGACTGTGCTGTGTGTTCATTGATGTATTTATTCAACCGATATTTAATTAAGCGCCTACTGTGTTTTCGGCAGGGCGTGAAGCCCTAGTAAACGCTGGTGGGGAAGCGTCAGAATTGCCCGAGGGCTCCTTTCGTCCATCGTGGATGTCAGGCAGTGAGTGAAACAAGGAATAATGATACCGAAAATGTGAAAAATGGGTAAATGCTGGGATGGAGATGTGTGATGTGGGGGAAGCATCCAGTGTCTGTTCTCAAGAAAGGCTGATGGGAGCATTTAAGATAACGCCTCAAGAACACACTAGGAGGCCACTGCGGAATCAGTTTTACTTTGAAAGAAGTACTTATTTAGTTAGTATGGAAGCAAAGTGTTTCCCATGGCGTGATGTTTAGTCAGTCTGGGGATTCCATATTCCCAGGGAACATAGATCCCCCACTTCCTTTCAATGAATGTTTTAAGTGAATACATCAAATGGCTCCATTCAATAGCCATCAATTTCTTATATCTCTACTAGTTGATTTTATGGAGAGGCCAATAACTTTCCTCTGCAGTAAGTTGTAGTGGATCACTACAACCAGCAAATCTTAGTTTCTCTAACCCATTCATGAGTGCTCGCTCAAGTCTTCTGTGTTTACGTGATGTAGTTGTATAGTGGGAACACGGATGTCATTGTCAGGTACTGATCTGCCTGTTCTGGAACCAGACCGCCCAGGTTCCGACCCCAACTCCCTCGCCAGCTACATGACCTTGAGCAAGTTACCTAATCTGTTCCTGAGTTTTCTCATCTGTAAAATGGTGACAATAACGCTGCCTCTATTAGTGCTGTGTGGAGAGAGTTAAAAAGGACTTCATACACCTCAGGTATATCAAACTGTACTTTCCACGTCCTGAGTAACACAGAACGCATTGACAAATAAGGTCATTTTACTTCCAGGGTGCACGTGCTAAGGGTATCATTTTAGAAAGCAATAAAAATTATAAATGTCCTTAATTTATTCATTTTTGATGTGGAACACAAATGACAGAAGTTAATGTGATGCATAGAAAGACTTGCATTCTGGGACTCTTGGACTCTATTTCTGTCTCTGCACTAATTCACTTAGAAATTTGATATTCAGGGGTTTAAAACCTGTTCTATCCTTTGGCAAGAGACAGAGTTTAGGCTCAGGAAAATGCCGGATGCTGTCATCCCGTGAAATTAGAAGTCACACCAAGAAGGGCTTGCTCTCTTTGAGTCATTCTTTGCTGTTTGTCTATTAACAAGACTAAAAGCAAATTTTTTTATCTTTCCAGGTGTTATCACGAGGTACGGGCTCTATCTGGATGGTCTATTAATTCACAATTCTTCAGAGCTCAGCTGTCATGCTCACGGGTTTGCTCCATGGAGCTTGCATGCCTTCAGAGTCCAGGCGTGCACGGCCAGAGGTTGTGCTCTGGGCCCGCTGGTGAGTGTGTGCGTGTACCATCTGCTGTTAGATGGCCGGTGACAGGCGCTCAGGGAGATGGAAGTGGTGGTGACTCACTCAGTACCGCTCGCCTTTGAAGCAGGATGGGAGGTTTTCGTTTTATAAAATTTCACTCAAGGTTTGGTAAGACTTTATCTTCCACATAAATTTCAAGACTGCACATGGGTCTGGTGAAGGACAGAATCCACGTTTTACTGAAATTTCGAAAGTCGGTTGACCGGTTCATCAGGCAGATGTACAATTTTGCCTAACTTAATAACATATTTTAAGTGTTTCTTCCTAATTATGGGCTCCGCAACTAAGTAAGTTTATGCTTAAAAAGTAAAAATAACTGAAAGTCCATAACTGCCACAATATGACAACCCCGCTCCCCAGTAAACATGAGATCAATTAAAAGGTTGAGTTCACCTCATCTATTAGAATAAAATATTTTAATTTCATTAGTGTAGTATAGCTTCATGAGAACAGCATTTAAAATTATATTAATATTATCTTTTGAGATCCACATTTCAGAAATCTATAATGCATATCTATATTTCATTAGTAGTTAAAGGATTGATGAAATTATGCCTTTTTATTGGTGTAATTTTAAAAATCCAATTACTATTACATAATTGTTATAGACCGGCATGACACCTTTTAGTTTCAAAACATCACATTTTAGTTTTGTGCCTTTTCCTTGATTGATTAGATTTAGCTTCATTTAAGGGAAACACTGATTAGCTTTAGATACTTTCTGGCAATCTTGGCTAATGCTCTATCATTTCAATGCACTCTATCTTCATTGAAGAGTATATTGTATAAATATTACCTTGAAAACCAGCTCTACTGTTTAATTTTTGCTTCCTTATTTTTGGTCACGCCTCCCATTCTGTCACAGAAACTGGGCGCTTTCCAAGCTGCTGACATCACCCATCGGTGGAGCTGAGCTGCGGTCTTTATTGCCATTAAGTATTTTATAGCCCAGACCCTCTGATGGTCACTTACTCTTAAAAGCAGGAATGGCAGTAGGCCAGCTTTTCTTCTTCCTTCATTCATCCAAAAAAAAAAAAAAAGAAAAGAATGCCTCACGAGAGGTTGAAACTTAGATTTTTTCCACCACGTTAACAGCAAATCGTGCTTCTGGCCGCTACCTCGGTTCCCGCCCTGTCTCCCGATGTCCTGGTAACTGGAAACAAGGGGGACACGGCGATCGCTCTGTGTCAGGTGCAGACCGTAGGTGATGTTGACCTTGAGAGAGAAGTCCAATGCCGCAGTTCCTCGATGGGAAGCGGGCCCCAGAACGGCCCGTAACGCTGCCCCGCCGTCCATGCTGGAGCCCGGCCCGCCGCGGAGTGCACTTCTTCTCTCGCGGGCCTCCTCCTCACCCAAGTCAGTGTGATCCACCTCCAGTCACTGGGCTTGAGCCACCATGTCTTTACTTAGAACAAGTCAGCCCTACGCTGCCAGGAAGTGAAAATCCATGGCCTGCCTTTGATTTCTAAAACGTGTTTGTACCAATTACAGCACGCATCGTGTCTTGAAGAGATTATATCTCTGAGTATTCTAACTAGCCCTCGCTCTGCCTTGTCACAGTCATGAAGGATATTACAGATTCAGGCCTTTTTGTTGATGTTTTTTTTTAGCGTGCCCTTATTGATTTAAGAAATCTATGAATCAATCTTAAGAGCCAGATTTTCTATACATTAAATTACAGCATATTCAGCAAAATTCAGTCAAATACAGCGACTACATATACATAATCACTTAAAACATTTTTTATCTGAAGCCCAATATTATAACATTTCATTAAAACAAAAGTTTTGTAATTTTTATTTTTAAACCTTTTGCTGGCGAAAATCAAAGAATAAATTTCTAGAGTCAAATTTTGTGTTTACTAACATTTCTTGATGATAAGTCTTGGGTTTTAGAAAACCGGCCTGTTTATTTTACATTTCTTACATATTTAATATTTTTCACACATACAGGGACATACTATTTGATGTTTTCTGGGACAGATATGTTCTGCAGTCTCAAATGTGATATGGTTCACCTCTCAAAATTGGCAAGTGGCTCATATAAGAAAATAAAAAATAGTAAAAAGAAAAAGGATCTATTTGATAAAACATAATTTTAAATATAAAAATGCTTACCTAAATTTTATATTCTTAACAATTTAATGTCTTAATGCCTTATTAGCTCAATGTTTTTTTTTTTTCTCTTAGCCTTTCCAGCTTTATTGGCTGTTATTTGTGGTTCACAAGGAATTGCTCTGTACCCACCTAAAACAAGATTAATTTGTGTTTTGTTCAGTTTTTACCCAAATATTCACACACTGTATTTGGCTTTTAAAGAAACTCCGATGTTAAACAACAACAACAACGATAACTTACAATGCCTTTGATTGTCATTTTAAGATGCTACTATGCATTGTCAAAATAAATCCAGTAATTGGGGGTCTTTTAAAATTTGAAATAATGAAAAATAAAAGAAATGCAATGGAGGACTTTTAAAAACCCTTTGCTTTCAATTCAAGTTGTTACGTTACGTTAGAAACACTTCGCATTTTTTTATAAAGTGCAGTGAATGTGTCCTTAGGGAAAATCACTTTGCTTTTGTTTGTTTTTTCCCACGTAGCCAATGTTCGATAACACTGGTGGAGTCTTAGACTGGGAACTCCATCACCATGTTTAGCCCTGCAACGTTCACTGAATTTAGTTTGCTAGGGAGTCTCTCTTAAGGATAGTCTGAAACTTCCAGTCACTGCTCTGTCGCATGGTTCAAACGCTGGTCTGGTTTCTTGGTGATGGCATGCTTATGCAGATAAACACACCCAGACACGTGCACACACACATTCATTTTTTACAAAGAGACACATAAATCGGTTGAGACATCTAAAGTTCAGTCGTATTATATGTAATGTTCATGAAAAGTCTATGTGGAAAATCTCTCTGTTACCTGCTATTACCTGCTGTGCCTCTGTGGGAAACATTTATTCCAGTAAGCCTCTGCTTCCCCAACGATTACAAAAGTAAACAAGGCCGACTTCATAAGGGCCACTGTGAAAATTTACATGAAATAGCATTTATACAAGAGTTTTTGGTACATGATAAGAATTTTACTAAGAATGAAAATTTTATTAAGATGTGTGTTTTTGTTGCACATTTGTTTACAAAAAATTTTGTGTGTGTGTGTATGTGTATGTCCAGGGAGATGTGTCACAGGTTTCCAGTGAGAACCAAGCCAACCTTCCAGAATGCCTTTTATTTAACATTCTTTCTAAGTCAAGGTGAATAATCAAAAGGTAAATTTAAAAAGTAAATAAATAAAGACACTGAGTTAACATAAAATAGTACAATTACCAAGTGGAATATAGAGCAAAAACTAAAATATTTTATCCAGATACTTAAATTTTTTAAAAAATATGTCTATTTTGAAATAACCAGATATTTGAGGGGTAGTAATATAATTATCTAGAACTACCCTTAGTTCTTCAACTGTTTGAGTCTCATTTTATTTGGAACTTTTTTGTATGCAATGATTTAAACTATATACATAGACATAATGAAGCCAATTGCATTAAAATGATCAATTGATATTTTTCCAGCCAAGCTTCTTGATCATTTTTTTTTTTTTTTTGGTATAGCTATTGGCCTAAAAAGAATGAGTAGGAGGTATAGATCTAAGGGGCCCTATCCATTCTCAGATGAAATAAGACATGCCGTGACCTCATGCTTATTAAACATTAACACTGCCTTTTTTCACTTTTATTTTTATAATTGGGAAAGCGTAGGCACCCTAACAAATGAAGGTTTCGTAATTGAGAATGTTTGCCTGCCTAAGGAATTCGTGTTCGATCACCTCCTTGCGAGGCATGGACCTTCACTCTAAGAATAAGGTCAAAATTATCAACATATTCAATAAATCTTAAAACATTTATGAGTGCTTATGAGTGCTTATGAGTTTGTCTTGATTAGTTAACAATTTAAGCCTGTTATTTAAAGTTACTAAAATATTCTGAACCCCTTCCTTTTTCTTACAGCTTCGTCGTCTTTGGTCACTTAGCCGTTTTATTTTTTTAGCTGGTAAAATCTTTCTGGCCGCTGTACAGTTTAGGATTGCATTTCATTTCAAAGTCTTTCCCTTCAGTTAATCCATCTTTTGCCCTTTTCTGCATAGGTTCATTAACACTGTATTAATGACATTTTCAACTGTTTTTGTGATTATACCTTAGGGATGGAGTCACTTGGGCACATTTATTTTTTGATGTCTGGCATGATGCCATCTCTACAGACCTAATAGAATCACAGCTCAGAACAGTGTGTGTGTGTGTGGGGGGGCAGGGCGGGCGGGGGGGAGGCACACGTGCGCACATGTGCATGTCAGGATGCTTGCTGTGACCTTTGACAAAGCCCAGGAGTCTGTCACTCCAGTCAAGATCTTAAAAACAGATCTTATGTATGTCTTCTCTTTGCTATCACATAAACATTGTTTTTAAGCAGTCCTAGAAAAAGGCTGTGGATATGCACAGCCAAAGACACAATCACAGTGTGATTTGATCCACTTACTCTGAAAATCACAAACAAACTGCCTCGGTCAGAAACTCAAACTCTAAGCTTTAACAGCAGGAGGAAGAAAACATGAGGTGTGCTTTGATCCTGCTGACAAAATGAGCTATTCATACAAGATGCTACTGTCAAAATAGTTTACTTCACAGCAAAAAGAGATTCTTTGAAGAAAAAGGCTCAAAGTGAAGCATGTACTTATGTTATTTGCAAACAAAAAATAAATCTTTTCATATTCACAGGTGGAAAATCGAACTCTGGAAGCTCCTCCTGAAGGAACAGTCAACGTGTTTGTCAAAACAGAGGGGTCCCGGGTTGCCCACGTGAGGTGGGAAGCACCTTTGCACCCAAACGGACCCTTGACGTATCTGGTCCTTTTTACTGGGATGTTCTATGCAGATCAAGGTAATGTGTGTGTCATTCATTAGCTTTAATACACGAGAAAATAATTGATTTTCTTTTGAATTCTTTCGTTTAAAACCACAGATTTTAATTTCTTTATCTCCCCCCAAAATACGGTGAACAGTTCACAAAGCAGCACAACAGCTCCAGCTGAGAACCCGCGACAGTGGTGGATTCCCAGTGCTCTGTGCTTTGGCAGTCTCTCAGCTGGGTCTCATGACCACTCACGTTTGAGAAAGACGGTTCTCGTGCATATTCTCTATTCCTTCTCCCTTGCTGATAAATGGCGAAAACCGAGAACATTATTCATGCAGAGTTGAGCTTAAATTTTTCAGTTCATCTCAAACTGTTTTTGTTGTTGTTGTAGTAGTTGCTTGTTTGTTTTGGGTCGCCATTTTGGCATTTCTACACTAAGTTGGTAATGCCGTGGTGTGTATTTCAATAAATTAGCTGGACGTGGATTAAACAACAGGATTTCTTGAAAGTTATCAAGCAGTATCTGGCTGAATAAGTTAGGTTAGGCGTGGTTAGGTGTGATGCTTGTCTGAGGCAAACCCTACCATAGCAAAAAGCAGATGGATATTTTACTGGAAACCTAATTTTCATTCTGAGTGTTTAATAATTTCCAGAAGTAGCCATGCTATTTTTAAAGGAGGTGTTTTCACCATTTTTTATAGATAGTAGTAAAAATGCAATAACTTAGACTTGGCCACACTTGCTATGAACAATCAGATGTTCCTCTGACTTTAAAACATTTCTTCATTTCTGAATTATCTACAACTGTTTATAGGGCTTAACGACACTCTCAAAGTATAAAACCAGGTAATTTCCGAATTCGAAGGGAGTGTTGACGTGTGCGTACTGTTTGGCGCGTTTGAGCGCGTGTCAGAGTGAGCTGATCCCCTCAAGGATTGGTGTGTCCCTCTTTTATGCAATCACGGCTCCGATGTGTTCTGCTGTGAAGCACTCGTACGATGATGAGGTGAAGGAGTGATGGCCGATGTGAAAAAAAGGAGCAACATTTAGGCTGGACCCATCACAGCCCAGCGATTTCCGCCAAGGCAGCTGGGTGAATAATGCAAGAGCCACATTCCCCCTTGTGTTTAATCTTGCATTGTTTTCATAGAGAAAATTCCTGCTTGCCTCTAAGTCGTGTCATCTCCAGTTGTCATCCCATCTCCCAGACCATCAAAACGGGATTAAACGTTGCAAAGCTGCGCAGCCAGAGAACTTTCACAAGTCAGAACCCATTTGCAGAGCAGCCCTTGTAGAAAATGTATTCTGTTCTCGGCAGAATTTTCCTTCAGTTCTTTCCACTGAGAAGTTTACTGATTTCTCCCAGTGGAATCTGCTGGAATTTATCGGTTCATGGTTGGCAGTCACAGATTAAGGTAAATGTCGATTCGTAATGACCCTCTACATGTTAGTATTGCAGTAAAGCTGGGCTTTTATGTCAAAGATACCGGAGAGGGAGCTATTACACATGACAGGGGTGATCAAGGGACTCCAGACCAAGGCAAGCATTATTAAATATTGACTAGTTCTGTGATTTATGTAGAGCTGGAGGAAAAAAGTGACTTTTTAACCATTATATATTCTTCAGCAACGAAAACCAGCCATTTATCTCCTGCTGGTAATAAAGAACAGAGTGCCTGCATATTTTAGTGGGAGGAAAACCTAGCCTTATAAGTGAGATGAACTCCTTCATGATAACATTTCAGTTTGTTAATTGCCAAAAGGAAAACAGACAAATTGGAAGCAATTACAAGATTTGACTTAAAGAGTTTGGCAGTGTGCGTTCAACTCTAGGGTTGGAGCGGGGCGAGGTTGCAAGCAGAAGGATCATCTTGGGATGGACCCCAGGAAGCTCATTACATCGGTTCACTGTCACTGGAACTCTGATGTCCAGTGTTAAGTAACAGGATTTCAAATATTGTCTTGTCCTGACACCCATCAGCAGCTCGGTGACATTTATACTGAGGATAGGGAGGTCCGCATGGCTGTCCGAGAAACAAATTAAACATGAACTCATCAGACTTATTTAAGACACCATCTGTTCAGTAGATTTATACAAAGCGTATTGAATCGCCGAGTGGCTGACTGGTTATTTCCTTGACGTAATGAACAATGGTATTTCATCCTTCCCTGTGAAGGCTGGTGGTGGGACTGTATTGGGCAGGGAAATGCAGCTGGTGGGGAGCAAGGCTAACTTCACAATGAGTGTGCCCGCAGCCACGACGCTGTTTCGTGGAGCAGAAAATCGGGCCGGTTCTCTAAGACACACACACAGGACCCTTTTGTACATGCATGCTGGGCTTAGATCCTGAACTACAAACTTTGCGAAGTCAACGTTAGAGTTGGTAACAACAAATGAGGCAGCCCACATCAAAGTGAGATTTCTTAAAAAAGTATTTACTTCAGACCAGGCATTATAGTCTCATGAATCAATATTTGAAAAGTTAGACAACAAAAACAGTTAAAAGTGGCAAAACTGTTCTGCAGCTCAGGAAATCTATGTACTCCGTTTCTTACATACGTCTAGAAATACTTTACATATATGCAAGCAAATATTATGTATTTCCCCATTCACAAATATGTCTAGTCTTCCTCCCGTACATGCAGCCTTTTACACAAATGATACCGAATTACACATGCTATTTTACACTGTACTTTTTTTTTCAGCACGATAATTTCAGAGACCTGTCACATCATCAGTGCCTTCAGAACTTCCTCCTCCTTTCTACAGCTTCATGCTGTTCACTTGTATGGATTACACCATCATTGGTTGAACCAATTCCCTCTTCACAGGGATTCTAGTCATTTCCACCTTTGGCTGTTTCAAAGAATCCCTTAATTAGTAAAGATGTAGGTATACCCATTTCATTCTTTTGCAAGTATGTTAGTATAAATTCCCTGCAGTGATTTGCGAGGTCATAGGACGCGTGAATTTGTAACTTAGTAGGATGTTGTCAACTTTCATTCACCAGAGGCCATGTCCTTTGTCCTTGTGGGGAACACGAGTGTGCCTGTCTCTACAGCCGTGTCGTCCGAGCACGTTGCTAGCTGGATGATGTTAAAAATAGTTTAAAATGGTGTCTCGAGTATGCATTTCCCTTATTAGTAATTAGTTTGAACTAATTTCATACGATGAAAAAAGGTTTGCATTTCTTTTTGTCTAAATTCCTTATTTGTATCATTTGCCCATATTTTTACCAAGCTTTAAGAGCTCTTTATATAATTAAAATCTGTTATGTGAGTACCAGTTTTTTTTTCCCTTTTTGTCATTGGTTTTTCTAGCGTTTTAATGCTTTTTTAATACATTTATCTTCAGTCCATTTGGAATTCATACAGCTGTAATGTGTACTTTGTGGGTCAAACCGTATTTTTTCCCAGAAAATATTCACTATATCATAACAATTTAGTAAATAATTCATATTTTTCCTAAATGGTTTGAGCTGCCATCTTTGAAAAGTCCTAAATTCCCACAATTCCCAATAAATATCTCTGAACAGATCAGTATCTTTATTTACATTATCATAGTATTTTAATTATTAAAGCTCAAAATATATTTTAAAGTCTGGTATGTCAAGTCCCCCTCATTTTTATTTTATAGATTTTTTTCCATCCTTTTTCTTATTTATTTCTTTTCAAACAATATTGACTAGTTTCTACACCCCCTCTGAAAATCCTGAAGCTGTTTTTATAAGGATGGGGTTAAATTTATAGGTTAACTTAGGTAGGATTATATTTCTATGATATGGGGCTTCTGTAATCAATACAATTATACTTTCTATTTGTCTTCTGTGCCTCTCACAAGAACTTAAAGTTTTCTTCATAAAGATCTTATACATTTTTGTTAAATGTACCTATTGATCTTTTATAATTATGCATAATGTATAATTATAAGTTACATATAAATCACATATATCGATAGATAAGTTAAAAGAGCTACTTTTTAAAATGATGCATAGAGCTTGCTTTCAGATACCGGTCTTTACGAAGGCATACATTCAAATGTTTGTATTTATTGGATGGCGTAAATGGTAACGTTTAACTAACCTCAACGAGCATCTGTGGCTGGTTTGCTACTAGGATTTGTTGTCATGTTCTCTGTAGCACAGAAATTTCACCAGGTGGGAAATGATAACCTGATTAATTAGACCGTCAGCAAGTTTTTAATCAAACGAATTTGAGGTGTATAAAATGACACCAAGAAATGGGACCTCAGAGATACCGACCCCCGTAGAATTTGCAAACAGATAGAAAAGATAAAGCCGGCGAACCTGGCCCAGTCATTCTCAAGTGTATGAGGCAAGAGAGAACCCAGGTGTTGTCATGACAAGTGAACAGAGCTAATTGGTGGAAGATGTTTGGAAACCCCGGGCCTTCCTCTTTGCTTCAGCTGTGGATTAGAATAACTTGCGTATGAAAACATAGTGGGAGAGAATAAACAGAACGAGCACAAGCAGATGCGACTGGTCAAAATTAACAGATTGCCCAACCCACGCTGCAATATGTCAGACTGCAGTTTCTGCCTTTCCTTGACGTCTTCCATAAAAGTAAGGACTGGCGCTTAGTTCTGCTGGATTCTGCCCGGTTTGGAACATCCCTTTCATTCCAAAGAGCATGAGATTCAAGTCAGGTTTTTCTAGGGTCTGCAAGTGCCATTTCCTGCCCTGGAATGACCGCTTCGCTCTGTAGCATCAGAGTGTGCCATTCACCCTGTGCAGGGGGACCGTCACCCAGACGGCAGTTCACGTTTTCTTTCTTTCTTCTTCTTCTTCTTTTTTTTTTCTATTCACACGTATGAATTAACTAACAATTTCAGTTATAGGTAACAGATAGATAAACATTCCTTATGAAACAAATCGAGTGTGTTTTTAAATAAAAGAAATGTGTAAATTTAGGGAGAAAAAAAAATAACTGGCAAGCATAATAGTAAAAATATGGCTTATTTGTGAAGCTTTTTTAAAATTACAATTTTTTTTTTAAATCTAACTGGTAGGTGAAGATCATGTGTGGTTTATAATTACGGTTTTATAATTATTCTACACAGTTTCAAAAATCTTTTCAGCTGCACACATTATGAAACCGTCTAATCGTAAAGAAGGAAAACAGAAATTAATATCAGTGAAAGCAGAAAATGTGTTGTGAGGTCCTCCAGAATATTTTTACAAATGTCAGCATGGTTGCTGTTACACTAGATTCTTTAGGTCCCATACACTGGTTCTGTTCTTGCTAGACAATATCTAACGTCCTGCTTTTTCTTGGGCAGTTACAGTGGCGTCCTCTGCAAATAGTTAAACTCTTCACAGTCCTTCCTTTCGGATGAACTGGGAAGCGATCTTCCTTGCTTGAGACCTTGACAGATTGTTTTGTGTCTGCATTTCTAAGGCAAAGCTCCAGGGTGTGCTAAAAACTGCTGAGTCCTTGGTGAACTGTCAGCTCACCTGCCCGATGAAAGAGATCGCGGCTTAGTTTTCATCTTCGATGCCTCTTTCTCCCAGTCCTTGATGTTGTGTTGTGGAGCAGCATAAAGACGTTTAGCTGAGAGAGAGAATGTGGAGAACTGTGGGCAGTGGGGGAAAGGGGGAGGGAAGGAAATGAAAAGGATCCTTTAGCCTTAGGGAAGGGAACCTTTTTTTTTTTTTTTGAAGAGTGATTTAGTAAGTTCATACTGGTAAAATTGAATTATTTTCTTGATCCCTAAAAACTTCTTCTTGCTGAATATAGAAAGGTACGAGGAAGAGGTTTGGAGAGTTCGGTTTCCCAGTGGGATACCTTCAACTGGGATTGCATCTTCACAAAAGGAACAGTGGGAGGAAAGGATGGGGAAGGGAATGTGGGCAGGGAGGACGGATGGGCGTGGACGAAAAAGGAGAGAGAGGGAGAGAGCAGTGGCGGGAGGGGAAGCAAATCATGAAATCAGCACTAATCAGATGCTTTCTTGGCTCATAAGAAACAGATGGCCCTGAAAAAAAACTTGATTAGTTTTGAAGATTGTCCTTAAAAATGGAAGTGGAAATTTGGGAAGAATATCTACGTATCTACGCACACACACGTAATAGTTGTGTTAGGAATGGCTCATCTTCTCACCCCAATAGTTTTTATGAAATAAATAGGTTGGGAAAAAAAGAATAGCCTATTTTCCCTTTTTTTTTTATATACTCAGTTTTTAATTTTTTTTTTTACAAAAATATACATTATTTTTGCAATAACTTTTTTTTACAAGCTGGCAAACACAGCCAGTTCTGGTTTGGAGTAGTTTGGGGTGATCCCAGCTGGTACTGCTCAGAGGGAGGAGAGCCGACAGGGGGGTGGCAGCCCTCAGGTAGGAGCCTACAGAAGGGCGAACGGGCCGCGTCACAGAAATGTCAGTGATCGTCCAGAAAAACTCGGCGACATGCATGATGTTAAGTTTCCCTCCTCGTATCTTGCCTGCGTTTCTCTCTCCACTCGTCGTCAGCGGTCGTCAAACAATGGCAGCTGTTCAGGACGGAGACAGAAGGCTAGTGCTGGGGCAGAACTGGGGGGTGGGAGAGTCTGGTCTCTCGAAGTCGGAATACAGGAAGCGGGGGCATGACGTTTTCCCCACGGGGGTCCCTGTGGAAGGGAGCGGGGCGATTTAAAGGCAGAATAGGGCTGTTTTCCTAGGTAGAAAAGGTAGAGGACTGGAAATACAATTGCCCTCCCTGTTCCTCGGTCTCTAGCACTTGAACTTTTCCTCCTTTGATCATGGGAGTCACTGGTTCATTCTGATGGCAGTATCGAGTGCCCGCTCCTTGGCATCCGTTTCCTTCTAGAAGCAAGAGAAAGTAAAGGGACCCGGAATGACACGGGTGAGGACAGCGCTGTGGGGTGCACCTGAGATGGCTGTGTCTGTTCCCCACCGGAAAACGCCAGCGCCCAGAACAGGCAGGCTCGCCTTCCTCCGGAGCGGCCGGTCCCCAGAAATAGCGCTTTAGATCGGTGGTATCTATGTTCAATCACAATGAATCTCTAAAAAAAAAAAAAAATCACACACAAAAAAAAAATCCAAGAAAATGCATTCTATTTTTCAGGGTTACCTAGACAAATTCAAAGGCCTTTGCACATAGTCTGGTTCTCTGGGCTCCTTTCCTCCCAGAGGAAACTGCATGTGACAAGAATTCCAAGGGGCGTGGGGTGGGGGCCGAGGAGAGACAGGCGCTTGTTTTCGGGGGAAGGTAGAGGAAAGCATCCTACGTGGGGCCGTCTTCGATTTCCAGGGCGTCTGCGGGGAGGCTGACGCTGTCAGGAGAGGGGCAGCTTTGTCTTCTGGCCCCCGATGCCTGCTTTCCAGCGCGACGGGGCACGTGCACCTTTAGGACTTCAGTCAGTGGGGAGGTGAAAGAGGCAGCTTCTCTTCGAGCGATTTGAATGCGTTTCCCCGTAATGAGGTGGAGGGTTGGGCAGGGGCGGGCTCGCCTGCATCCTATGAAGTGCGTTTCGGGGGTGGAAGAGAAACACTTCGGAGCCAAGGAAGCAGGATGTCTGCGTGGCGAGTCAGACGCGCAGAGAAAGCTGGCTTGTCGTTGCTCATCCTTTTTTTTTTAGAACCACTTACCCTGATTCTCCAAATTTTTAGAAGGGAAGGTCAGAGCAAGTACAGCTCTACCCCCATTTGATTAAGTAAAAACCCAATATATGAAAATCCAAACTCTCTAAAAGTCTGTAAAAGCAGGTAATAGTATTTCATGCACAAGACTCATCAAGCACAGTCATGTTAAAGGCTTTTTTATTATGTGTGGTTTTTTCCCCCACATTATACAGTTATTGGCGACGATACACTTTCTTTTAGAGGCAGAAGAAATTAGATCAGTGGCATATTTGGGAGTTTTTTGGTTGCAGACGGTAGCTCTGGACCACTCTCTCTGACCATTTCTGATGTTTTACAATCAACACGAGATACTAGATGACTGTCGGAAAAGGTTATGTACGAAGCAAGTATTAATATGAGCAGCAGTGAGCATATAGAGAAAATAGAAAATTTAGTGTCCCCTTGTTTTGGAGGAGGCCGAATTCTCTTCTAAAAAAAAATAATAGTTCATACACATTTGTGTAAAGTTTCAATACATTTCTAGAGGTATAAATGTACACAAATATAAACACTCAGGAAACAAAAATTATTTTACCTGGAATTAAAAACCATCATTGTAGGTTGGTTAAAATATGAACAGGTGATAATAAGAAATGTGTCATTGCAAAAAAAGTTTGTCTATAGAATATATGCCCACAGAATATATTGACACTTCTGATTGTATATCATGTCATGGCCAATAAAGCTATAGAAATGTGTAATTAGGACATATTCTTCCATGAGAATGGAGTTAGGCATTAATTTATCAAACTTACTTAAGAACTCATCTGTTCTCAACACTCACGCGGCCGCTTATTGAATTTGTGTCTCATATCTAATTGGCTATTTTCTTGACATAATGAACAAGTGCAAACTCTGTGCTGTTGCGTCTGCTAAAGCAACGAAATCCTGATGAAATGCAAATCATAACCCTGGGCTGCGCGGTTCGGGAGCGCGCCCCACACAGGCCTGTAGGGCCCCGGCTTTCTGTGCCCCGTGGCTCGAGTTCCCGTGTCCGACGCCACGGGGCATCTTTGCGTAGGACTGTCCCTTCTGTCTCTTCACAAAGGAGACGGTTAGATGGCGACTCTCATCCCCCATCACTTAACATTGGCTTTGGAAGACTTGGCATAGGGGTTTGGTTTTGTTTTGTTTTGTTTTGTTTTTTAGATTCCCTTTTTCATACAGGAAGTATTTAAAACGTGTAAAAAATGATCAGAGACTGTCTTCAGAGTCACACCATGGCTAATTTGGCTGTTTTTGGTATATATGATGAGGTTCACTGAGGGCAGCAGCCATGGAGCAGATATATAATACTTTAAACTGATAGTTTTGTACCACTAATAATCCTGTCAGGCCTTGGTTTTTATTTGCTGTGTCATGGCAAGGGTTCAGTGTTATCTGAATAAATAAATAGCAATGTTGGTCAGCTTTTAGGTCTTTCTACACTGAAAGAAAGCATCGTATGTAATTGTCTGGATTTTGGATAAGGAGGCTCTCAAGTGTCAGCTGTGACTTAATATTAGGAGAAAAAATTGGAGGAGTGGACTATGTAGAGAAGTAGAAAAAAATCTGGTGTTGTAGGGCCAGCATCCTTCCCCAGACCCTGGGCCACCGCCAAACAGGGAGAAGTTTCTGCCTCTGGTTCCTGAGCTGCTTCTGTGGGGGGGGTGGTCCAAGGATGGGGCCCCTTGGAGGATGATGGGTCTTTGTCATCGTATAGAGTTATGACTGTCACAGAGCTTACGCTTCGGAAGCACCATTAGCTGACTCCAAAATCATTATGCTGCTTACTAAGAACAGGCTGCTGAGAATAGTATTTTCTAACTTTTCGTATGAACTCATTGTTCATAAGAGCTTTACTTAATTAAAAAGCAAAATCTTTACTTAATGAAAATGCAGAATCTAAGAATGCTGGCAGATCATTTAAGAAAGCACAGATGTCTTATATAATTTTTTGAGATGACCGATTCTTTATTAAGTAGGGTTGAATATAAATCTTATGTTTTTTTGTTAACATTTGTATACCTTTGGGGAGATGTCAGAAGAACTTTTACACTTGCAGAGTAGATATCTAAATCATAGAATTAACTTTAGATATGTGTTTGCTCATTCACTGTTCATGCCACAAACATTTATCTAGTTTTTTGTTTTTGTTTGTTTGTTTGTTTTATGGAGAAGACGAGTTACTCTGTTCCAGGGTTGTAGTGGTGAACAAAGGAGGTTTGGCCTTGCTCTGAAGGGGCTGTGGTTTAAAAAGAACACTGGAAATTCATCAACAGTCGCATAAAAATATAAAACTGAAAACTTTAAACGGCATTAAAATAAAAGTATCTGTCACTGAGATTGCACACTGGGGACCTTAATGTAATTTGTAGGATTGGGGGAGACCTCTTTGGTGGATGACATTTAGGGTAACATTTAGATACTAACTCAGGGCAGCATGCAGGGAAGAGGATCCCGGAGAGAATGGCATTTGCGAAGGGCGGAAGGAGGGTAGCAGTTCCGTGGGTCTGAGGAGGTAAAAGGCTGGCGTGGCTGGGTCGGGGTAGGTGAGGGAGACAGTGGCCAGTGACCGGATGAGGCGGGAAGAGCTGGACAGGAGCTGCTCCCTGTGGAAGCCTGCAGGCTCTCCGAGGATTTGGGCACAGAACTGCAAGAACTATGAAAGATGATCAGTACTTTTTCAGTTGTTACACAGATGACTGTTAAATTTAGTAGCTGTAGGTACGGATTGGAAACTGTTTTTTTTTCAGAAATATTTTTTTGTCATAATGACACTACTTACAAATGAGTTACATTTTTATTTACCATCCAGTCTTTTTTCCTATGCAAATAGATACATGTGTGTGTATACGTAAATGTAATGTATTTAAGATCTTACTACAAATAACGCTGATATCCTACTTTACTCATTTATTATTATATCATGAGTATTTCTCTTATCAAAGGAAAGGTACTCATAAAAAGCATTCTCAAGCAGTATATAATATCACTAGCATGGATATACCAAAATGCATTAGGCATTAATTATTATTATTACCATTCCATTATTTAGCATTATAATACCAAAATGTATTAGCCACTCCATTATTGCTAGATATTTATGCTTATTATTTTTTACTATTAGAAAGAATATTGTTAAAACATAATATTGCATGTGTTCTTAATATATATTGCTGAAATATAATTAAATTCAGGAATATTTTTTAAGACTCAATATGCACAAGAGAAATGCTTTCAAGAAAAATCACATCAATTCATTTGTTTTCTAACAGTATACAAATATATTCATCTTTCTGTAGTTGTGCTAATTTGATAGGTAAAAATGATAGGTTGGTTTAATTTGCATTTCTTTATTTCTATTGAGATCAAACATTTGCCATATGCTTACAATTTGTTTGTCTTATTTGTAAGTTCGCATACTTTGCCTAGGAAATTTTAGAGGTTTTAAAATTAGTTTTGATTATATGGCACCTTAAAATTATGAAGTCATTTTTAGTCATTACAGTGTCACATATTTTATTCAGTTTATATTTTTGGTGTATTTATAAAGTTTGGAAAATAGTGTTTTAGATTCTTGTTTATTTTTGTAAAAAAATATTTTTTTTCTCTACAGAGTCGAAACTATATGTTGCTTTATTCCGCTAAATTGATCAGATTTGCATTCATATGTATGATGGTGCTTATTTCTGGGCTATTTATTGTATTGATATCTCCGTTTCTCTTTCGACCATCACTGTGACAAATAAATCTGTATGCCTTTAACATCTTAAATACTTAGAGAATACCTTTGTGTTTTATCGGTAAAGTTCCCATCTTTCCCGTTCAGTGGTATTACTCATTTTTGCTAAACAGTCTTAGTTCTTATATGTATAGTCTTCCAACTGAACATTTAATCGATTGAAAAAAAAATGACACTGGTGTTTTTAATATACTTCTGTTTATAAATTAATTCATGAGGAATTTATATCTTTAGATATTTCTCATCCAGAAATGTGGTATGATTCTATTTATTTAGGTACTTTATATCTCATGGTAAGGTTTCATTATTTTTTCCTAAAGACCTCATGTTTTTGTTAGGGTTATTTTACTTCCATGATTGTGATTGTGTTCATTTCTTTTTATTATAATGGTAAAAGAGTTATATCACATTTGTTTTTTTTTTTTTAAACATGCCATTTCCTCAGTACTTTTTAAAAACACTTACACATCTCCGAGTTAATTTTTTCAGCTCCATTAAGACAGACAGTACAGAGATCCTTATGCTTGAGGAACATTTCCGTGAGCCCAGCCCACTCAGTTATGTGAACCTAGCCAGATATAATGCAGTAATGGGCAGGAGGAACACTTTTACTTTGAACAAAAAGAGCTCTAATTTAAGTTCCAATCACAAATACGACCCATGTAATATGGCTATTTTAAATTCACAGCAACCAAACACTTCGACTAATAATTTTTGTTTCTAGAAATTCATTCGAGATAATAAAACAATGATCTAAAATCAATATAAAAGATTTATAATATTTGAACTCATTTCTACCCATTGAGAATGCCAGTAATTCTCCTTGAATTTTTTTTAAAGAAATAATTAGGCACCCAAAAATATTTATAGCGGAGCTTATTCATCAAACAAAAATTGATGGGGGCATTCCCAAATGTCCAACTATGTAGATTGCCTACAGTGTAGTGAATCATTAAAAATATTCAGATTCATATTTATTTAAAAGGAAATATATATTACTACAGTTGCAAAACAATGAGTATTATAAAATTGTATAAGTATAAAATTTAATACATTTATGTGTTTAAAAAATGAAAAAATACATACCAAAATACAACAAAATATTAACAAGATAACAGTGATTATCTTGAGACTTGAGATAATTATAGTTCCTTTCTTTGCAGTGCCTGATATAGTCTTGAAATTTACAATAAACAAATATTTGTTTTATAATCAAGAATGAATGAAGCCAAAAGAAAAAAAAAGAAAGAGAGAGTTTGTAGCTTACATCATCTTACAACAAAACTATTAGATGATTTTAGGAAACAACAGACCTTAAACTCCAATCTCCCCATAGGATCAAGAACCAAAGGCTGGGCTTCATTAGACTTGGGACGTTAAAAATCTTCAGCTTCAGCTTTTTTCAGAAGCCCAGCCACTTGCAAATTACTGTTTATTATCGTCTTGCTTTTACTTAAATCTCTTAAATTTAAAGTGGTTCACTTTCACTTTTCCCTAATAATTCATTCCTTTATAATAATAGAGTTTCTTATTATCTTTTTGATTTGTACTGTGTCCTGTTTAATGATTTACTCTCTATGGCATACATGGAAAACTTATCATATTAGAAAAATTATTATCCTATAATAATTATGGTGCCATCAACTGAATTAAATTATGTTTCATTGTAAATAATAAAATGTATTAATTTTTTTAAAAGCCTTTTTATGCCACCGAGGATAAATAAAGCTGCCTTCATATACGTTCATTAAACACGTGACAGTAGAAGCCAAATTGACAGAACTGATAGCGAATCAACTTACTCTTAGGGCAACCCTTCCAGGTGATTCTGCCATAGGCTTTCTTAGGATTGTGAATAAATGCAATATATTGAGCAGACTGTGCATTCTACAGATAATTTCACCTTCATTTTGTGTGAACATATGTTGCCAGATCTCGGAACAATATGGTTTTCTTGAATCAGTTTAAGAAGAAAATGAACCTACATTGAATTGTGCATTCTGATGTTCCCTTTAGCACATAAAAAAAATTTTCCGGCATGCACATTAAAAAGTAAAACAGAACAATTGAAATTAATTTAGTAGTATATCTTATGTAAACCAATATACCCAAAATATTATCATTTCAACATGTAATCAAAATCTTAGGTTAATAATGAGACAGCCCATTCTTTTTTTCATCAGTCTGTGTGTATATTTTACACTTAACAGGATACTTTGGTGATAATTGTTATCAGAAATATTTGACCTCTACTTAGATTCAGTCAAGTTCTCGGGTAGATTCACAGATCAACATAGTAAAAAGTTTTTCAGCAACTAAATCAGAGATCAGTTCTCAATTAAAATGTAATAAAATTAGGAATTCAGTTTCTTAGCCATACTAGCCATATATCTAGTGCCCCAAAGCCACATGTGATTAGTGTCTATTGTATTGGACAGTACAGGTTTAAACCGTATATGAGATGTCACCACAAGAGGAGAAGTTAAAAAATCAGTGCCAAACCATTGAGCACGTTTTTCTACTAGATTTCAGGGAATGTGACATAACTTTTTTTTTTCTCTCATTAAATCAACTTGTTGGCCAGTTTACTCAATCAGTAGAATCCAACAGTTGCTTTGCTTTTATGTACAAATCATCTCATATTTTTCTAGGTCCTTGAATTTTCTTTAAGGCAGAGATGTGTAGTGTAGTTGCCTGAATTATGTTGAAAGCTGTCTCCCCGGATATCCCTGTAATCCTGAAGATAGCCCTTGATTTCATTTTGATACAGCAAGTTTAGAGCGAAGCAAGAAACATGTATATGAAGGAAACAATTAAGTCTGGTTAATGTGCCACCATATTTTGTTCTTCCTTCTCAACCGACTTATCAATCACAGAAATAAGTACAATAAACATTTACTGAGTGGTTCTGACATACTTTAGATCTGCAGGTCCATCATTTGTGATGACACAAAGCAGTTGGCCCAGGAACGCTAGGAGTGCATTGTCTGTCAAATGACACCTTCCATCGAGCCTAGAGCAGCATTTCCTCCCCCGCATTCCGACTCCCTGTCATGGCAGCGGGCAGTGTTGGCATTTTTCATGTGACTCCCTTTGGCTAGCTCAGCATTCTTAAAAAATAAATAGTTTTTTCACTCTGTGATTGAAAGGGTTAAACAGTACCGATTCATTACCACTCACAAAAGGATTTATTTTGTTCTCATAAATCAGTTTTATTCCACATTTTTATTATTCCCTTGGGTGAGCTACTCCAATTGAAATCAATGCAAGTGCAAGTGACACAATCCATCTAGATATTTGATTATGGATTGGAGATCCCCAGGTCTGATTTTTAGCCAGTTTCTTTCTGATCACCTCCTCAAATAACTGAATATTCTTATTGGCATCTATGAGTTATGAGCATGTTTAAAAGGTAGATAATAATATTCATTGGTATACTGACAATGGAAGCCTGAAGAATGAGCAAGGATTAAAGGGTAAAGATTAAAATATGTACTTATAACATTGTTACTAAGCAGTTCAAATTTCTCAATATTTTTAAGATAAAATAGGTTTTAAAATAACTTTACTCTTTCTTAAAAAAATAAAATTAGTGGTGTTCTTAGGCTGTATTGGGTAGGTGATGAACTGTTTCTCATGACAGAAATATTACCTGTTTTCACGCATTTATTCCATGGTGAGCCACACTCACTGGTCTAGGTTAACAATAAGAAAACAGTTAAGGTAGATAAAATGCCTTTGTAGGGCTTCAAGCTGGTTCCTTTTATTCTATAATTATCCAGGCTGGAAAGCCGCCTTCTTCTGGGGGATTTAAAGGAGAAAAACCGTTCAACTTTAAATTAGAGAGCAAAATGGATTAAGTCATTGCTCGAGAGGGCACCATTTATATATCAAACTCTCTCTGCTTTACAAACAAATGCATATCTTATGATCCTTTACATAGCGAATGCTTATTTGGGGACTCATGGTACCACATTATAGTTCTCCTGCCTCTGACCGTAGCCACCTGTTCTTGGTTCTTAAGCCAGATTTTCGCAGAGGCACAATTAACCCTTTTTGCAGTCCATTTCTGATATTTAGAATAAGGCCGTATTTGGTATGCGGAGCTGAGTCTTTTGTTAAAATAAGTTTCAAAGCACTATTAACACTTCATCTGTGTCTTTCAGTAACTGTTTTAGCCTTATTTAGCCATGTACGTGTTTTCACTAATATCTGCAGGAAGAAGATGTATTGTGTCTTTGGCAAATGGCCTCTGGAAGTCTAAAAAAGTCTTTTTTTTTTAAAGCAGTCGAAACAGTAAACCCATCTTTCTTCATCCAAAGAGTTGTTCATTATTCCTGTTACTCTTATTAAACCTTTAAACAGCAGCTGTCACTGCAGCCCCAGCAATGTGCTTGGACTTCCATTCGCAGACTTCCTGGGTACGTGGAATTTGGGACTATCCAAAACATACTTTCTTTCTGCTTTAGTTTTCCATAATCTGCATCAATAACTTCTGAATAATAAAAGCCATCCAAAGCATTAATGACGGTACAGAGCTGTACGATCAAGCCGTATCAATAAAGTGTTCTTTCCATGTAACCTGTTCCACTCTTTAAAAAGAGTTTATTAAAAAAAAAAAATCAATATAGAAATTGGAAAGGGCTCTCCTTATTGAGGAAGGCAGACCGTGTTCTAAAAGGTGGTCACTTTGCTTGTATAATTCAGAGGTTGGCAAACTTTTTGTCTGTAGGAATTCATGCATCGGGCAGAACTCCAGGTTCTCTAGTTTGCCCATCTCCTGAGATCCTGTGAAATGCCCTTCGTAGCAGCACCACCCCACACTTCACATGCGTCCCTTGCAACTGGGAACATGCGCTTCTTCCCCGACTCAGCACGATGGTTGGCAGGAAGCCCAGGCCCCTGCGCACTTCCTGTCTCTCCAGACTCCGCTCAGCTCGCTTCCCCTCAGACCGGAGAAGATTAGTTTAGAGTTCCGATGATGCTCCATGGTTTATATGCCTGCCTTTAGATGAGTCAGCGACTGGGCTATGCTGAGCATGAATTTACCATGTCTTTCATCTGCTGTGAGGCTCTCAATACTATTCATCTGTTCCTTTCTTTTATTTGGGGTAATATTGGTTAATGTTCTATAAAGTTCAGGTGTACAACTTTATAACATGACATCTGTATACACTGTTGTACGGTCACCACCTAAAGTCTAGTATCCTCTGTCACTATGTACTTGACACCCCTTTCCCTCTTCCCCCCCCACCTACCTGACTCTCCTCTGGTAACAACCATTCTGCTCTCTGCACCTATGAGTATGGCTTTTTTGTTTGTTCACTTGTTGTTTTCTCTCTTATGTCCCATATTTGTGAAATCATACAGCTTTTGGCCTTTTTCATCCGACTCATTTCGCTTAGCATAATACTCTAAGATCCGTCCATGTTACCGCATATGGCCGTATTTCATTTTTTATGGCTGACTAGTATTCCACTGTATGTAGGTACCACATCTTCTTTAGCCAATCATCTATTGAAGGAAATGTGGTTTGTTTTCCATGCCTTGACTATTGGGAATAATATTGTAGCGAACATAGTGGTACCTATATCTTTAAAAATAAGTGTTATTATAAGTTTTCAAGTGGATACCCAAAAAGGTCATGTGATAGTTCTATTCTTAATTTTGAGGGGCTCATCGATGCATTTGCTCTAGATTTTCAGCTATTTTTGTTAAGGTTCTTATATTTTCCTGTTTTGTTTTGTTTTTAAATTTTTGTTAGGTATTTTGGAAGGGTAATTCTATGATAATAACTTATCCATTCTTCTAAAACATAAAGTTTGGAAAGTTCACAATTCATTCCTAAATCTTTTTTCTGGCAAGATGAACATATCCACAGTTTAAAAATTGTAACACACAGACTCTATGGGCGCTCGATCATCTCCACCTGGTCCTCATGCCCTGTGTAACCCTCTTTCCTCATTGTAGTCACAACCTGTGACTTGTTTCCAGGCACTAAAATACGGCAAAGGGGATGGCATGTTCTGCATGACATCACCTGCGACGGTAACCTGTCTTGCAAGCTGCCTTGTGGAGAGGCCCCCACGGGAAGGAAGCAAGAGTGACGCCAGCCAGCAGCCAGCAACTGGGGAACCAATGAGGCAAAATAGAAAAAAAAAATCTGACTTCACCGAGTACAACAAAGTGGGTGAGAATGGACCATACTTCCCTAGTTTACCGCAGCAAGCACATCTCTGTATTCGCTCTTTGTACATTTCTTTCCTGGTAGCCACAAAATGAGATTCATTTAGGAAAATCTGACTTAAACAGAACAAAGCTGATGAAAAAAAAACATGTTCCGAAGGACTTTAAAAATGATATTTAAAAATTTTAGAAGGGTACTTGTGCCACACTGGACCTACTCTTCACACATAAAAAAACAGAGAGAGAGAGAACAAAACCCAAAGACCCTCAGGATCCGTCAAGCTTTCCTCAGTCTCTCCTGAGCACAAACTCAGGTCAGACGTTTCTGGAGCATCTTTCAGTGCGTCGGTAAAACATTCTGTGTATTTATTCTCTGAACTACCACTGCCACTCCTGCAGAATGACTACTTTAAAGAGGAATCAAAGAAGTACAGCTTTTACTGGATGACAACTAATTAAAAATCACATTAGAGTAATTACAATAATGGTAAGAAATAGCATGCCCTCTCCTCAGAGCCCTAAGTGGGTCGCAGGCTACTTATTTCTTCATCAAAGTATTCTGTGGAGAAGACAGCTGTTCAGGTATATATTTATAAACATTTTCTACGTTGGCAAAAATTTAAGGCCAGGGATAGGTCTCTTTAACCATATGTTAACTTAAATACCCTGTACTTTTCAGATCTCTACAAAAGTGAGGTCTATTAGAATAATAGAGTTTAGAGAACACACTTGCCTTTTGGGTAATGTAATTTGAAATGATATCTTTAGAAAGAATAAATAAAAATAACTTAACTATTAATATGGGCTATCTAGAGTGACCTAGAATTCCTAGCTCACATTAAAAGCCTTATTTTCTGTGTGAGGTCTTTTGATTTGGGTATTGGCAGAATTTTGTGATAGGGAGGCAGACCTGAACCACACTGAAAATGAGACCTCAATACGCAGAAAAATCTAGCTTTTTCTTTTTACGGCAAAGTAGGAAAATTAGTTAACACGCTTTCCGCCTTAAGGTGTAATTGGATTCAGAAAAAGGCTAACTTAAAGCAGGACCAGGCCCGACATGCAGAATCTTCACAAGGTACCAGGAATCAGCTTGGTTTGTTCGCTGTCATTTCTCATTATAATCTCTGTCATGAGAATGGATTCATGTTGTGCCATTTTCTGTTCTTGTTACAATCTTTGTCACATGAATAAGATATCAGGGTGTTAGTGCCTGGCATACAGAACAGACTTCCGTGTGTGATGGCACTGAACAAGACCGTGCTGACCTTCGCAACATTATGTATTCTGATTGGTTGTTCATGTCACCTCTTTCCCACAAGTTAATAAGGCTGTAAAAAGGAAAGAACTGAAATGGCCAGCCAGTCAAATTATAGAATATTGAAAAGGTCAGAGCAGTACAGCACAGAGGGAAAAAATTATGGAATATATGGTGCATTAAAATTCTTGTGACAATGATTATAACAAGAATGGGGAAAGGATACCCATTTATGCCATTTCAATCTAGAGAGCCCCACAGGATGGTGTTCCCGGGACAGCCATCATTTCCGCATCCCTGAATCATATGTGAGAAAATGTCTATTTATGCTGATTTTTGCTTAAAATAATGGTGTAGAAGATATCCCACTATTCAACAAACAAGAGCATTCATTGTATGATTTTAGCGTAAGAAATGGACGTCGGTGTTGTTAACATTTTAATAGGACTCGTGTTTGAAGCTGAAGGAAATGTTCTTTGCAAGTGAAATCTGTAGGACTTGAGATTTATTTTGGTTGCTTCTTCATTTTTTTTTTTAATTCAAAATAAAATAGAAAAGTAAGAATGAATGAATTAACCTTTTTGAAAACTTTTTAGAATATGGAGTATCTTGAAATAGCATCTAGGAGTTTATTTAAAATTTTTACATGACCTATACAAAATGTGTTTTCTCCTTGTGATGCATGACGTTGTACAATATACAAAGACTTTTCTTCTTCATTCTCAGTGAAGATAGATAAACAGAGGGAAGATGGGAAGGAGAGAAATAGTGAATTCAGAAAACTCAAAGTTATTGTTCTCAGGTGTGCAATGATTTCTTATTAAAAATTTTTAAAGCATTTTTAAATTTTTCTTATACAGCAGCTATACTAGATTTTGTAATCTGTGAAGATAGATCTGGTTTAAGACTTAGCTGTATACTTTCTGAAGATGTGTTCTTTCACTAATACAGTAAACATTTTATCATCCAAAGCTGTAATCTAAAGGCATCAATGAATAAGGATGCCGAATGTGCCTAATTATTTTTCGTAAGCAGAAGAAATGAATGTGATTGTTACTTTAAGGCTAAGTTGACCATGGATGGAATAACTCTCAAATCTGTTCTGCATGCTTCAGAAGAATCACCGCCACGTGATTCCTGGGCCCTACCTCTGATGTGCAGTAAGTGTGGAGTGGAGCTCGGCCGTGTGAATGTTTGTTGAGGACTCTCAGGTGATTTTGACATAGGTGAAGCCTGGACCTTTGATGCAGACAGCCCCATGCTGCAAAGAGCTCTGTGTGCAATCCCCAGTGAAAGCCCAGTGGGGCAGACCACGGACACGGGGAAGAGGGGAAGCTTCGCTCAGGGTCACAGTGCCTGGGGGGAGGGGGCAGGGGTAGGACGGTTGTGGTTCCAAAACAGAGAAGCGCAAACCGGCCTGCAGCATCCACTTAGACTCACAAATAGGGTCAGCGCGGAGGCCACCCACACAGACAGGAGTGGTCACCTGCGATAGGAAACGCTTATCGTTTCAGCGTTTTCCAGCTCGACTCTTGAGGACGAATCAACAGGACTCCATTTTCCAGCCCACTGAAAGCAAAGTATATGCAGCGAAAAGTGGAAAATCGCCCCCTGTCAAGAGGGGGAGGGGGCAGAGGCTTGCATTTTAAGATTGTTTGCCCCTCATCTCTGGGAGCCCCAGTTGTTCAAGTTTAAATGAAGAGAGGGCAGGGAGACTAAAGCAGAGAGGGGCCGCCATCTGGGGAGTGGGTTGTGGTTTCGGGTATGGAGACTTCGAGCCTCCCTGAAGGGGGGGGACCCTGTCCGTGGCTCCAGGTCTGAGAATTAAGCTGCGTGCTAAGAGAATCACGGCGGAGGGAACACGGACTCAGCTGCGTGGCCGCCGGAGAGGCACGAGTCCTTTCCTGAGCCGAGCAAAATGCTGTGTATAATTGCACACGTCTCATAATTGTTGAGTAATTATATACTTCTTATAATTACCGAGCAATCATTGTTCTAATAACTAGAACTGAATGTTACAACTAATTGTATAATCGCCACGTATTAATGTTTCTGCGCAACTTAGAATCAAGTGGGACTCAATGTCGTTTATCCTGCCATGCCGTCTCCAAAGCTTCAGAGTGGGTGCTGTTTGCTTGACAGCTAGAAATTTGCTTCAAAACCCGGGAAAACTCCGGGGTGGGGGGACCCCTCACTGCTATTACAATCACACGTTAACTCGTCAGTCTTACGTGTGCGCCTGGCTTGAAGTTTGGGAAACGGGACTCTCCAGGCTTAATTTTAGAACTTTCGTGGTTTTGCAGTCTCCAGTCTCTCGAAAGATGCGCAGTGTTACAGGACGTCAGGCCGTGGTGCATGTGTGGGTCGTGCAGGATGCGTTGACCTTTTCGAAGTTTGGCAGCTGGGCATGAGGCCACAGCAGAACGTCTTATAACGGAAACGACTTCTGGGTTGCTAGACACTGTGGGAACGGAAGGACGTTTTCACATGTGGCCTCTGTGCCTTTTCGTAGACAGTGGTTAGAAGCGATGACTGTTGCATCGTAACCAGGTTTCTCAAATGCAGAAACTTTGCCTTTCACGTTTTGAGCATATTGGTGCCCGCCCCTACCAGAGTCTACTTTTCTGCATGCAGTTGGAGCTCAATAATCTGTCAAATCAAGTTCACGGTTGGAAAAAAAAAAAACTATGAAAGCTGATATATAACTTGGAAATGTCTTTTCGGTGCATAGAGGGGGGGAGTGACTTTCTCCTTGTTGGCACGTCACAGAACATTCAGTTCTTTCACACAACAAAAGTGAAAATTGCGTTGCTTGAGGGATTTGAAAAACCCTCAAACAAATTGTAAATAATTCATCAAGCGATCAATTGATATGTCAGCACAGCATTTTACTGATACGCACGAGACTTGTGATGTGGCTTTGTACTGTCTTCAGATATCAGTTCAGTAATTTTGATCCCAGCGGTGAATGAATCAGAGAACATACTGTTAACTCAGGTAACGTTTTGTTCAATAAAAGCAGGCCCAGGGACAGCACGTGTGACACCTCTTACGGTAGCGATAGTATATAGTTCTGTTTTGTACTGTGTATGTTTAAATAATAGCAGGAAACGTTTAGGTAAGAAACCCAAGAAAACGCAGGAAAACGTTTCAATAATAATAGCGGGAAAGAATTCCTAAATATACACTAATTTCCATGATTTCCTCTTTTACTCAGCCAATGATAACTACACTCTTCTGAATGGCACACGCATCATGCACAGCGGTGAAGAGACCACGCCTTGGGCGCTCATCGATGGCCTGGTTCCCTTTACTACCTACGTGGTGCGAGTGAACGCTTCCAACAGCCGAGGCAGCTTGACAAGTGACCCCACGGTGATTGCAATGCCACCAGACGGTAAGTCTAGCGAAGCGCTGGCCATCTCAGTACATATCGATGTCCCGGGACAGAGTCTCTGCGGAACACCTTGTTGACTGTCAGAATTAATTGTTTTTAGAACTTAGAGTCTCAGTATTCTTTCTGCTCGGTTTGCTTATGGTTCTGTTTTATGGGGATGCATGTATGGATATCGTTTTATTGTTGAGACTTCTTTTATTTACCTCGCACTGTGTGCGTGTGTATACGCGCGCACTCACGCACACACACACGTATCTCTTGCTTTCTGCATGTTAAGATTCGGAAGTGCTTTTTTGTTTGAGACTTTGTTTAGATTCAAATTTTATTTTTACAATTTGAGCTTTAATTTTCTAATACAAGTAGTTCTCATTCTGGTGTTTGGAGAACTAATGTAGATGTATACTTTAGCCTTTCCATTTGGCAAAAAGGTGCAGTGGGCAGGTAATAGAATAGTAAAATTATTAGTACCACTGGAAAGACACCTTTAAATTCCATGTCCTAATGATTAGAGTGCAATACTGTCACTTTAAATGTGAAACATAGTACAATCTGGATTTGTTTAAGTATTTCTATGGGAAAAAAATAAGCGTATTCAGAATTATTATTTTGCTCTGAAGTCAACTCCACCCTTATTTTAACTATTCGTGGGACTGATTACGAAGAAGAAAACTACTTCTTACATTGACGTGTACAGCCCTCAGATAGAAGGCAAGCCTCAGTGATGAGAGCGTGATTCTGAGCTGAGTGTTCAGCATGAGTGTTTTCTGAGAAAAGGACCCCAGGACACCCAGTGTCTGCCTCGCAGCCCAGCCCCGGTAAGCAGTGCTCTCTGGACGAAGGCAGGATGTCACTCTCCTGTTAGCAGCTAGCTGCAGGGCTGGCAATGTCCCTCCGTCACAGTGAGTTGAAGAGCAGCAGAGGCGATATCACTAAAGGAAATTGAGGGCTCACCTACATACAGTTCCTGCGGAATCCTCTCTCAAGGGAAGATTCATTACCTGCTGTACCGTGAAAACCGCTCACGGTTGTCTCCCTTTTACAACCTAAGAATTAGTGAATGGATGTTGACTGAAATCCTCGACACTAAAAAAAGAATGCTTGAAAGGGACTTTTGGGGCTGATCAATTCAGATAGTATCATATTTCATGAACCCACAGCAAAAAATAATGGGAATTAAGTTTAGATAAGTGCTTGTTTAAGAAATGAGACCAGAAAAAGAAACCTCAGGTATTCGTGTTTTTATTTTTCATTCTAACCCAATGCGCTGGAAGGAATGGAAAGTTGTGATGCCCCTATACCTTAGTATATAATGCCTTTTACTTATATTTAGAGATCTAAGAGTAATTCGTGCTTTGAGATTTTTAAGTTAATAATTTCTAAATAAGATATATGGAATATTTATTGAGTTATATATTCATCTTATGGCATTTACACCGATTTAAATAGTTCGTAATTCTCACCAATTTGCATTGCATTCAAAAAATGTAAATTAAAGGACTAGTTTACTCATCGTTCATGTGTTTAAGAATGTATGGTCCAATAATCGGTAATATATATGTGCGTCTGTGTGTATATATGCAGTATAGATACGTAATTTAGTTAAACACAGCGAGCTTCTGTTGCTCGGTCAGTACAGGCTGTGTGAATATATCTGTCATAGGGTCAGTAGAAGGGCTGATATTATGTAAACAGGAAGACTCTAAAATATTTTCTGGCGGTACAGCCGAAGTGAAGTAACCGCTAAGGCTTGACTTCATCTCTGCCCTGTGAGTGCCTGGCCATGCCCTCAGCATCCCTCTCTGCAGGTGCACCCTCCCTGGGCTGTGCAAGCACACGCTTTATGTACTCAGAAATCCAGAATTTGGGAGACGGGCAGAATATTTTCAAAGGCAGACAGTGATTCGCTCAAGTTTATTATGGCCATTAGATGTACTTTTTTCCCCCCCATTATTAGATTGTTGTTGATTACAATTAGGAAACTTATAGCTTTGAAATTATCTTTTTTATGACCTTGTGGCAGTTTAAAGGTGATACCTCATTGATTAAATAGGTTTTAGTTCATGCTTCCTTTTACTTAATGATCTGAAAACATATTATCCTGATTTACACATAACATCATGCTGAAAAGCATGTGGCATTCACGAGAATATGTGTGTTTAAGTAGAATTAAATTAGTACTGAGAGTTATTAAAGAAATCTTCCATGCCTTTGTCCAGTGAACTGTGTTTCATACTGAAATGAATAATAAATGAACCAATGTACAGAAGCAAACCACTCATGGGCAGAGAAGGGTCTATATGCTATTTACTTTTCCATTATATTTAGATTGTTATCATTATTGCCATTTCCTTGATTTCAATATTAGATCTCTTTTATGGTGATGTTCAGTTCCTATTTTCTTTCAATGCTGGGTTATGCAAAATTTTTAATGATAATGCCCTTAGCTATGTTTTCTTCTTGGTATAGTTTAAAAACATGATAATAGAAGGTTTAGGCAAAACAAATGATAATTTTTTTTTAATCAAAGGTGTTTGATATGAGATATGGCCTAAAACACCTCCTTTACCCCCTTAATCTAGCCAAGTCCTCATTTTTTTAGGTTTCAAGTTAAAAATCAGCCCATCAAAAAGTCATCTTTTCCCAACTGAGGCAGAGATAGAGCCCTTCCGTGTCCCACAAGAGAATCACATTGTATCCACAGTGCCTGTCCGATCTGTCACGGTCACTGGTTATAGGACCCTACACAGTGGGACTATTTCTTATTCACGATTTTTATCTTCAGTGCCCAGACCAACCCTGACTCATGGTAGGTGTATAATGTATAATTGGGGTGACCATATGAGCGAATGACTGACTCAGTCAAGATAGCTTAATGATCAGTTTTAAATTGGAAGTTTGTCATTGCTCGGACCTGCTCAAGCCTCATGTTCTACCTACGCGGCTTATTCTCTGGCCAGCTGTGACTGCGTGACCTCCTCTGGGCGCTGTGGTGCAGTTTGGCAGTGCCAGGAGCCCTGCAGGTGGAAGGGGGCCAGGCTGGAAGGATGGCAGGAGTGTGGAAGGTGAAAGATACTCCTGTACCAACCCATCGCTCTTTGAGCCCTTCACTGCAGTGGTGACTTGCCATAGGTGAGCATAGGATGAACAGGCCTTGGTTCACACAGGGACTTAAAAAAGGAGAGATAAGGGGACACAGTCTACTCTGGTAGGTCATCGCTCATTTGATGGTTATAAGACATCTTATTTGATATCAACTTTCTGTATTTTTCTAATGGAAAAACAATACAATTAGCGTGCAGGTTTCTGTATACCAGGTATATCTCAATAAAGCCAGAGATCTCTTTAAATACTAAAGTCCAACAGTATCTAATTTCCGACCATAGTTAATTCCATCAGACCTTCCTGTTTTATTGCTGTCACTGAATAAAATTAACTCGTATTAAAAACTAAAACTCAACTTTCACCAAAAGCCGAGATGAGAAAGTTTGATTAAACAATGGGATAAACATGAGTTATTTTGAAGATGGACATTAAGGCGAATGAGATCATGAAACCGGCAGCTCAGAACACGTGTATGTGCAAAACCTCAAGCAGCCCACATTTTTTTATTTTAAAAATTCAATTTGAAATATTTTTTTGGTCAACTGGAAGAGTTTTTTTCCCCCCAATTCTATAGCATATACTTCTGTGTACTCGGTTTTAGTATTTCTACAATAACCATCTTTTTAGGTTGTTTGCAATAGCATAATGTTCATATTTAGCACTAAGATACTCTTAGAAATGAAGAATATACTTAATCTGAGCCCTCGAATAGCATTATAGTGCAGGTTCAAGAGTTCTAGGAAAAGAGTTAAAAAAAAAAAACGGAATCCAAATGTTAATCCATAAATATGAAACTTTCCTTCGACCTTTACCCTTTCAAGGTCTGGAGTTACTAATGGGGTTAGGATTTCAACTCTTAATGGGGCTCAGTGCATTAGTGTTTTGTATGCATGGAATTCAGCATTCGGTTTAATCAGTGGTTGACATTGGTGATGTCCCTTAATTTGCTTAAATCTAATTGGCTCTTTTATCAGTCAAACCTGTATGGATTGGTAATTGATCAGAAAGGGTCGGCCATGACTCTGCATGTAGTTAAACGATGGAATCGGTGGTGAAAGCTGTGGCCGCATGGCAGTCAGCACAGGAAGAACAAATGAGCTTAGAGCAGGAAGGCAGAGGAGCTTAGAAGTTTTGCAGGATCTTCAAGTTCAGAACAAAGGCATTACGGAGTATATAAATTTTAAATACGCTGCATTTTGCCTCCAGACTTAAACTTCTTTTTGCAGATGAACTGAAATCTTGTCTGAAACTGTCTTTGTTACATCAAAGAACTACTCAGAAAGCTAAGAGAGACAGAAGAAGCATAAAAGGGCATAGTTTAAAATGATTAGTGACAAATTCCATACTGATGAGCTAGAAATGGATTTTTTATGAAAGTTTTATATTTTTCCGAGGGGAGTGATTTTATTCTATTTATCTTTTCCTGACCTGCTTTATTGTAATAGTGAAGGAACTCAGAGCCACCTTGTTTGTGAACTTAATTCGTTTTCTCTGACAGTAAATAATTTTTCATTTATATCTTAAAATTGACAAGAATTATTATAATCTACAAACTTTGTAAAAATACTAAGCTTGAGGAATGTTTCTTTCCCAAAGGTGTCTTAGAAGAAAATCAAAAACAAGGAAAGGCAAAATGGTTGTGAGTGGTTTCTTTTAGAATCTGTTTTAGTTTGTCTCTCCTCCCCCACTAAAACACCGATAAAAGAAAAAGAGTAAAACCGTTTTGGAATTGACACTTCGGCACATTGTAAAAACATAGACTTTAGAATCCTGTAAACCTAGATTTGATTCCACTTCTTTCCCTCTCTGGCTGAGTGACGATGAGCAAATCCACAGATATGTGTGAGCCTCAGTGTGCACATCCATAAAACAGGCATAAAATAGGCTCGATGATGATTCCCAGCTGACGGAAGATGAAACGGCACGATACGTGCGGCGCACTTAGCTCAGAGCCCGTCTCGATAAGCAGTTAGTGCTCGTTACTGTCTTTGTTCCATTTTTCTACCCAGATTCTCTTTTGGCTTCTGCAACGTTGTGATCTACAGTAAGAAATACACTTCTGCTATCCTCATCTCTGTTTCTGGCGCAGAGCCCCTTGGGATTTTCTGAGTGAGGAGAGCTGTACTCTGCATTTTGTTATGTTAATGAGGTGACTTTTGGAAAGCAGGGAAGGGTGGTGTTGGTTGTGGTCGGGCCACCCAGGTGATGAGAAAGTCAGAACTTTCAGTCCCGCCCCCACCCTCACCTCCCTAGGTGGCAAAGGAACCTGAGATCAAGTTCAGCCACCAGTGGCCAGTGATTTCATCACCTGTGCCTATTGTGTGTGTGAGGGGTAGGTTCAGATCTGCCTCGGGGCTCTGAGGCTGCTTGTCATTTCCATTCGGCTGTTTCCTGAGTTAATTCTTTGCAAAAATGGGTAATCTAGTGAGTAAATGAAGGTCCTGAGTTCCGTGAGCCCCACCTGCAAATCAGTCAAACCCAAGGAGAGGGGGTAGGTGAGAAGCACAGGCAACAGCCTGGGCTTGGAGTGGCATCTGAAGTTGGGGCGTACGTCTTGTGGGACCGACCCCTAACCTGTGGAATCTGGTTTCTCAGAGTCACTAGTGTGGAACCGAGTTGAACGTGGGTGGCATAGTTACGTCGCAGTCCCGTGCAGGAAAACCACCCCACACGTGCCGGGATCGGGTGTGAGGCTGTTTTCTCATCTCCAAAGGCTGGGAAGCGCTCTAGAGGGAGTTTGTACACAGCCACTTGATCAATACAGTTTTGTGATTATTTTCCATTTCCATTTTTATTCATAAATAAATGCCTTTATAACACTGTTAATGATAGCCAACAGAGAGGAATTCGAAATGATTTGCTAAATATTATCTCTCCTTTTCTTAATGTTCCTCAAATATGTATTTTAAAAAGTTAAATATTGGAAATAAACATTTATTTCATTTTCAGTACGGAAACTTAGTTGTTTAGACAATTTGCTTTTGAATAACTTAATGTCATGCTCACTTTTTGAGGTATAATTTTCACCCAATAATATTGCTAAAAAAATAATATATTAACCAGTGATATTTCATAGGTCGAACGACTGAATTAATTGTTAACATTTTAGGAGACTGGAATGCTCTTTCAGTTATCTATTGCCGAGTAACAAACCACCCCCAAACTTAACATTTTAAAACAATCGCTTTTTATTATTCCTCGTGATTTTAAGAGTTGTCATTTTTCGAAAATACAACTAACTCTACTGGTAGCTGCAGAATTTTGCCTTTGAACTGTAGTAATTGACTATCCATCTTGGCATGTTATAGAATACGTGGAAAATTTTTATTAATCTGTCAAATCAGTTAAGAACAGGTAGTAAAGAGAATGCCAGAGGGAAAGGAAATGCTTTGAAAAGGAGAAGAATGGTGACCTACCCTCAGAGTGCCCTGTCCTATTATTAGGAGGAGTGGGACAGTGCTACCAGATTCTTCTCTTAGGTTAAGTTTTCCGAAAGGCTCAGCCTATTAAAAAAAAAAAAAAAAAGGAAATGAAAAAAAAATCATTGGTTATATCTTTCAATTAATTAGGAGCTGAGTCTGAGCTGTTTGGCATGGCATGCTCAATGAACTTACTTTTCTCCTTTGGTTTTTATAGGGAAAAAAACCCCTGAATTTTCTCTCTTTTCTTCTCATCTCGACTGAAATCCCTTTTAAAGACCTAAGAGGAGGGGACTGTGGGTAGTGCTACGGTCCATCCCTAGGGGGAATGGTTCCATTTTATGACATGACCTCTAAGAGAACTAGGAGCAAGTAGAAGCTCAAAAAGGAGGGACAGATCTAAAAATAATAATATAATAATAATAATAATTACAAATGCAAACTCCATTTTATCTTCTACCTCCCTTAGTCACTGCAGCACTAAGAACTGTAAAATATGTCTACACCTTTAAAATCTAGTTGGTACGATGGCAAGAGGCTATATTTTTTTGTTCTTTGAAATTTTCCTAAAAAATATAGAAATTTGCTTTCAGTGTGCAAGTATAGTCCCATCAGTATGTTTTCTGTTTTTCATCTGCTCTGAATACACTTTGACTTATTTGCAAGATGTACCTTGAAAGGTCAGTGCGCCAGTATCTTAAAAATGAAAAGAATGCAAGGAATGGAAATACATTTTAAAAAAATAAATAAATAAGCCCTAGGTTAGAAAGGGACAATAGCTAAACTGGTACCTTATTCAAAGAGAAGAAGGAAAGGTAAGATTAGCTGCCTTGTGTAATGTAAAAGCCACAAGGAAGATATAGGATTGTTGGGCATAACATTTTTTAAAACAACAGCATTCTAGCACATAAACAGAAAGTTTGTCTTCACCTTCAGTATATTAAAAGTCATACGATTTATATTGCTTCCAGTTTGTATGACTCTGTAGAACAGTTGTGCATAATGTTTTACTTCCAGGTATGTCTTCCAAACGTACTGCTGTTTCTCCCCACTAAAAGTAGGCGAACTCAATGAATAAAAAGTATTTAAATAGTGTACTTCTGAAAACATATACCAAGCCGTATGTGTAACCTGTGCTTTCTCCAGAGTATGTTACGAGAATAGAACCAAAGCATTTATAGTTGTCTTAAGCACACTCTCAAATCCTTTTCTAAAAAAAAAAAATCTTTTCTTTGCCTTTTTAGAATTGATAGTTTAATGTGCTCTGTGTGTGTGTGTGTGTGTGTGTGTGTGTGTAAGATTACGTTATATAAGCCAAAAAGAAAGGGATGCATTCCTACTTTATAATTTGTGAAATTTTCCTAATTGCTAATAGTTGCCATCTTGACAATGAACTTCTTGCTTATAAAAACTCGTTAGAAAGGAGCTGACTTCTGAGCCATGGAGAAGACAGAAGGGAACTTTGAAGCGGGCTCACCATGGACGCAGCAAGCCTCCAGCAAAGGGCTGCGAGCTTCCCACATTTGCATAGTCTCCTGTGGTTTGTGTGGGAACACACAGGCCCACACACATACGCAATCAGTCAGTGGCCATCTTAGAGCATCCTGGGGCAAGAAAGAGAGACAATTTTTTTTTTTAATCGTATTTCTCCTTTATCAGGGGAGTGGGGTGGGAAGTATTATTCCTTTAAATTCCATTGAAACTTTCCAAGAATCATATTTTTAAAAAGAATAAGTACAATTCCCCTTTCTGTTTTTTTATCTTGGAATAAGGGTTTATCCGTAACTTTAAGGTGAAAAAAAGAAATCATGTCTGTCTGACTGCAGTTGAGAAGCAACTTAAAGTTTTATTTGAATTCTTATGGTGCCCTAAAGAAATTTTTGCCTTCTTTTCTTTTTCCTTCATTATCATAGACTTCTATGCCGACTTGTGTAAAATTCTATGAGCATTTACCTGTCTGTATAAATACTTTGACAAACGTGAGACCAGTTCTTCATACATTTTAGGTACTTAAAGGCCATATATCTCCTCTCTTTCATTAGGAACTTCGAGAAAATTCTTAAGGTGCCTCTATAAAAGGGTGTAGATCACGCAGAGTGTAAAGATTCTAGAGACCCATAAAAACTTAAAGAAGGATTGAGGCAACAGTGGGCACATTCACTAGAGCTACTATAATATTTGCATTTGTTAATTAATTGGGACAAATGAAAATAGAGACTTGAGTGTTGCTAGGGCCTGCTTTTGAGGGCAGATCTTCTTTACATTTTGATGCTGATTTTAAACTCCCACTGGCTCCCATTGAAATGTTTCATGTCTAGTGTCCTGTTTATCTGGTAGGGTGCAAATCCATGGTGAAGACAGAAGGAATGGATGGATGGCAGTGGGTAGAAAAGTCACTGTTGATGCCTCTCTTTCTCTCTCTCTTTCTCTCCCTCCTTCCCTCCTCCCTTCTCTTTCTTTTTTCTTTTTCTCTTTCATCCATTCTTCTTTTTATCATCTTCCCTCCCCTCCACCCCCACCCCCGTCTTTCTTTTCTTTCAGACCCCTCTCACCATTTACCTTGGCTTTAAGCACACAGTAGGAAATCAGTGATGCTTTCTATCATTCCCCTAGAGAAGAATAATGAAGGCCTTGTGTTATTTTCGCACCCAACAGGGCCTCACCCTTTCTTTGGCATACACTGTTCTCTCTGGGGCCTCTGGACTCTCCACGCCCAGCACTGATGTGAAGCAGTCAGCCAGTGTGGCCAGCAGAGCCATGTGGCATGCCCCGGATCTGAACCCGGGGTTCACTGGACTCTGCTGCCAGCCGCATTGCCTCTCAAAGAGTCAGACAGTGTAGCCGACATGGAAGAAAGCAGAGTGGATGTGAGAGAAGGAGATACAGTGGATCCTGGTGACACTATTTAGCCCTTCAGTCCAGCTCTGCCTAAAACCACCTCTTTCCCTAGATTTTTCTGTTACGGGAGCCAATTCCTTTCATTGCTTGAGTCTGTATGTGCCGGGTGGGTTTCCTGCCACTTGAAAACAAAACAACAAAAAAAAAGCGTTTAAACCACAAGACATTTGAGAGAAAGAAAAAAAAAAGCATTTAGAGAAGCGTCTTAAAATCTTAAAATCGTACCAATCCGTGCAGCTCCGCATGGGCTGGCTTCTGTGTGAGTTCTCACTGTGGAGACCGCGGGAAGCAAGCCTGATGCGAGATGAAATGGTAGCAGATAAGACTAGGGCGTTTCTGACCCAATTGTAGGCGGCCCACGCTCTGTGTGTAGACAGCAATAATCAGCCAAGTGGACCGTCCTGTTCCAGTGCGGACGTAACTGCTTACTTGCCCATCAAGTCTTTTGACAAACTTCTTTGATATTCGCCTGTGAATTCCTAAGATAAACTCCAATCCGATGAGAACATTAAAATAACCTTCTATTTATTATTTTGGTGAAAAGACTGATTTTACTTTTCTGGAAATATGTTCCTGAACTTTTAGCTCTCCAGTGACGAGCTGTGATTTACATTCTTTCCTTGGCTTGTAATAGAAAATGTGTAAGTGTCCTGATCTGATTTGCTGTTGAAGAGGCTTTTGAGTAGGTGAGTCAGTCTCTTCAAAATTTGTTCCAATGCATTTGCCCAAAACATTCATGTATAACAGTGGCATCGTTACTGCCAATCACTAAGTTATTCTCTCTTTGGGCCTATTTTCAAATTAAGTTATTTGTGTTGATGTTCTCTGTACATCAAAGGAAATGAAGAGATGTGATCTTCTGATTGCACCTAATTGGCACTCCTGCAAAGAGACAATTTAATGTTAATTTTAGGGGAAAATATATTAAAACTTCATTAAAAGAAAGAGAGCAAGGGGACCTCTATTTGTAAAAAAATGAAGGGAGGGAGGAATGAATGAATGAAGAATCCTTTTATTCCTGTATTAAAACTACTTTTCCATGAACGGATTAGAAAACATGACAGTCACATGAGGACACTTCATCATAGGTGGAGTATTGGAGAACACAGGATTGTGTCCAGTTAGGCATGTTGGGGATTTGGAATGGTCGCAGGAATGACCAACTGTGTCCTTTGGGCCATCAGAAAGGAGAAATGCTTTTCTCATCAAAATCTGAGGTTGGGGGCCTGACCACCAAAAAGACCTGAATATTGTTGACATGGTTGACTCTGTGAATCCAATAAGCACGTCTCTTAACTAGTGCGTCCGTTCAGGACGTTGACCACAGTTTCTGTCAGATTATCTGAATTTCAACTTCGCCACCACCTGCTATCCCCCACATTCTTGTTTCCCGATGGCATGACCTCAGAAAAACGACCTCCTTTCTAGGCCTCAGCTTGTCCGACTGAGACGGGATTTCCATAATCCCATAACCATCCTTAAAGGCTTGGGCGAGGGATGAAGGACGGGCGTGCCCTGGGGAGACCCGCTGCCAGAGATAGGTGCTCGACTGTTTGTTTAAAGGATGTAAAGCACGATCTGTAATAGCGTACAATGTACGTCAAGTATCACTGTTTGAAAATTAAATGAACTCCCACGCATCTAAATTTGTATTCTCCTTGATGATTCTAACAGCCACCTCTTCAAGCTACGTAAGGAAGCAGCAGAGTAGTTGTGCTGTGTTAAATTATAAGTGAGGACTAATTAGAGGGATCAAAGATGCTCTTTGGGAGATACTACTTGACTACTAGGAAGAGCATTAGCTGTCTCTCTCTCTCTGTCTCTGTCTTACATGTTCGTACTCTCTGTCAGAGAAGACCCTCCCCACGGTTTTGGGATCTTAATGTTTCATTTAACACAAAGGTCTTTGAGAAGCACAACAGGGGTTGTTCCCAGTAGTTCTGCCATCGAGGAAATTGAAATATACACGTTTTTTTTTTTCTCATTTATCAAAGACAGGCAAGAATCTGAACTGACATTTTATATCAAATGAATTATGAACTGTGTACTTTGTACCTAAGGGAACAACAACTAAATTAGAGTTTGGGATAAAAGAGAGAGGGGGGGAGAGAGAGACAAACTAGATTTTTAATAAAACATACAGTAATTTCTGTTGCTACATCTGATGGTGACATGGCCAAACCCAGTCTTATTCTAGAACTCGTGAATGAATGCAGGCTGCTCTGAGCATGTAAGGTTTAAATATTCACGAGAGTTGTTTTTTTATTTTATTTTTATTTTATTTTATTTTTTTTAAAGAAAGGATTAGACCTAATGTCTTCTTGTATAGCCAGGCTTTATGACCAGTGGAACATTCCTTATAATCTGAACTTAATTTTCACCTTTGCATCAGCGCCTCCTTTCTTAGAAAATATAACATTTGCAAATTCTTACGTCCTAAGAAAATATGAGATTAGAAGCTGCTTGAGGGGTCAAAACAGTATACAAGATAAAAATGATATGCATGCCAATGCCGTGTCCTGTGTTTATAATCCCTACACATATGTACACACTGGCATGTAAGCAAACTGCCCTAGTAATGGACAACATGGATTCAGAAATCAACCAGATTGGGTTCATAAAGTCAGGAGGAGGAGCTTAATTTCTCCTCCTCTTCGCTGCATGACCTTGAACAAGTGATTCAGCCATATTTGGCTTTATTTCATGAGCGGAAATCAGGTTTTAGAAGTCATTCAGCGTTTTCGGTCCTGCTGATGACTATTGTTTTGTTCTCCCCAACAGAGAATGTGAAATTCATGGCCTGTTGCGGTAAGGGATGTCCCATGTGTAAGCTGAGTATTTTAAGGCTATGTCTTCTAGTTATTGGTTGAGTAATTAATCAACTTGAATATTAGGTCTAATCTCATTGTGAAGATGACTTTTATAACCAGTCCTCCCTGGTCCTTCCATCATTAAATGACTGAAATTTTGTCGTCTGTTCAAAGGTCACCTAGTTTCTTGGCTCTTGATTCTATCCCAGAAGAGCAGATTCATGGACATCATAAGAAAGAGTCCAGCTTTAAAATACAATAGTTTATCTTCTTTACCACTTTTTTCTTTTACTATTGTTCTTGTTAGACACATTTATCAAGAGAATGTTTAGTGCACTCTTTCTAAAGAAAGTGAATTTGACCTAGCATAAATTTACTCATTGCTAAAATTATGTATTAACCTTGCTAAGCATATCTATTTTTAATTTCACAAAGCTGAATTTTTTTAGAGAATTATTCTAAATGAAGTGAATGAACAATATTTTCACTAAAAATAGAGTAGACTTAATCTACTCATATTTTTGTTGTATATGTTTTAAATTATTTTTCCAATTGAAGAAACACTCCACAGAAAGGGCTCACGTAATCAGATTCTGAAGGATAAAAAATTTAATCTACGCTGCCTAGAAACTAATTTGGATGAATATGATGGTATTCAAAATAATAGGAATACTAAGAAATTCTCTTAGGAATACTAAGGAATTTAAATGTCAAGAGCAAAGGCTTAAACAGTATCTAAATCTAGGAAATCTGTGAAAAGAATAAAATTTGGTTGGTGGTTTGAGATGTTAAAAAAAAAAAATCTTCTGGGCATTGTGACCACCCACTTCAGGGCTTCTAATTAGTCTGACAAAGTGACAGTTCCATATTCTATTGAGCAAATCATGTATCTAATGAAATTCAACGTTCCTATATTTCTCTGAGCACACTGAGCTGCATCATTCACAGCTTTGGGGATTTCAAAATTAACAGAGGATGACTTCAGTCTGTGTGACGTTTCCTGGTTAACAAATTCACCGAAACTGTCTTGCAGAGCAACGTTAAGCAACTCTTTAATTTTACACCACCAAGAGCAGTGGAGGCAGAGGTAAGACGCCTTGTCCTATGGATGCTAATGTGAAGTGGAGTCTTTCATTTCTCGAGATGGTCAATAGCAATTAGTATTCCGTGGTGTCTTTCTGTTCTGATGCCCTTGACCCACCTCTGCCTCCTCTTTCTACAGCACTCCCATTATAAGCTGGAACCGAGGGATCCTCACTTCTTTTCCATTCTAATTAAAGCGGCCTCAGTGAGCACGGGGACGATTTTTCATTTCGTGAAGAACAATTACCAGAGCTAGGTGAGATCTGACAGTTGAGTTTCACATCCTTTTCACAAATACCTGCACCAGTTTTGATTGGCAAACGTTGGTGAATTTCAGGTTTCCCTCAGAAATGTAGACCCAAATGAGGCAGGGAAAGCCCAAACCGTGCTAAGCGTATCTATTTTTAATTTTACAAAGCTGAAATTTTTTAGAGAATTATGTCGAATGAAGCAAACGAACGCTATTCGTGAACAAGATAAATGTACTATCTTAAGGTTTTATTCAATGATGTACTCCAAAACATTTTGTTTTAGTGCTGAATTCAGTAACAAAAGAATTCTGGATCTTTTGGTTTTTTTTTTAACAAAATGTTTGTTTTACGCACATTTTTAAAAAACTTTTTATTATGGAAAATTTTAAACATACAGAAGTAACGACAATAGTCTAATGAACCCAATGTACCTATTAGCTAGCTTCAAAATTATCAACACTTTGCCCAAGTTCTTATCCACCATATTTAAAAAATATAACCACATATTATATCAAATAATTAAAATAATTACTGAATATCATTTAATACCTAGCAGTGTGCATATGTCTCCTACTGTCAGAAAGGCCTTTTTGCCATTGGCATGTTTGAATCAGGATCCAAACAAGGTCAACACATGACATTGAACATCACATCACATTCTTTTTTTTTTTTTTAATTTTTATTTTTCAATTAGAGTTGGCTTTCAGTATTTTACATCAGTTTCCGGGGTGCAGCGTGGTGGTTAGACATTTATGTATTTTCCAAAGCGATCCCCCAACAAGTCTAGTCCCCCGGCATTAGACACAGTTATTACAGTATTATCGACTGGACTTCCTGTGCGTCCTTCACATCCCGTGACTCTTTTGTAACTACTAATTTGTGCTTCTGTGCACACGCTTTCTTCCTAGGCAGAACTTTTGTCCAGAATACCACACTGGTGACTGAGGTATAATTAACAAATTGTACATCCCACACTGGTGACAAAATGCCACACTGGTGACAGCCTTGAGGAAACGTCACCATCTCTTTAGCTTGGGCCCGTAAAGCCTGTAGCCCCCCATCTCCCACCTCATTACTCTCAAGCCTCTTACATTAGAAACGCTTCTGATTTGCCCAGAGCGTAGACTTAAGTGTTCTTAGCACAAACAGGTAAACAAAATGGTACCTCTGTGGCGATGAATGTGTTAGTTCACTCGGTTGTGGTAATGATTTCACTATATATTATATATATATATATATAATATATATACATATATATATACATATATATATTACATATATATACATTTAGCAGGATGCTCAGTATTATAATACTGAGGGCAATATCGTTTTGTATTCATCAATATCATTTTGTATTCATCAATATCATTTTGTATTCATCATATCAGCCTTGTTAAGTGAATGGTCTTAGTCTATGAAAGTATTACATACAATTATTTTTAAAAGTCATGTTACTAAAAAATGTCACAGAGTTAATGACAGAGATTTCATCGTATCTTATAAAACACACAAAGTTTACAAAATAATATATTAAAATTATTCCGCTTAACCATTAAAAAAATATATACTTAAGTACATAAGGAAACAGGAGAGTTTATAATAGTATAACACTGCCCGATTCTGAGTAGTGTATGTATGGATAATAGTTTTCTTCAACTGTTTGGTAATTTTCAAATTTTCTATAATGAATATGTATTATTATAGTTATAAAATACTTTTAAAAGGGGGCTCTCTTTAGTTTGTAGGCACTGAGTTAGTATTCTTAAAATCTGTTAAGCGCTCTAAAGCTTACATAAATAAATAAGGTCTCTGCTCTTAAAGAGTTTGTATTGCAGTTACTTTGGTGTATTATGGGGAAGAGCAATGGCTAGACTTAAATTTAAGATTCAGCGCGGTGATGAGAGATGGATTCCAGCCTTGGAAACAGCAGGCAGGTGTGAAACCACAGGTTGTCACTCCCTAGTCGCGTGCTTCAGACGTGCCGTTTAACCTTTCCTGACCTCGGTTTTCACAGCTGTGAAATGGAGACATGGAAGGAAGTCAACGATGAGATGAGTATGTTGTAAAGTGGTACTTCAGGTCTGATGTGATATTGCCGTGTTAGTGCTCTCTAAGCAATTAATGTCCCTTATGTGGAAAAAGATCCTCATTTTCCAGATAATCGGGTCTTTATTTGTAAGTGGAAAATGTGGTCTGGATCCTAACAGTTACTAGGGTTATGGGGGAAAGATGTTTTCCTTCAGATCCTACCCACTACCAACTCATCTCTCTATCCTTCCGTTTACTCATCCATCTATCCATTTTTACAGAAATCTCTATATGAAGCACTGTGCTAGGCACTACATTGCCCCCTTAAATGCTTGGCTTCTTTAATAATATTACTCTCAGATTCTGTGTGTTTATTGAGAAATGATTGATCTGGCCTCTTTTAGCTATTCAGATGACCATTTTGAATCAACGGCATCGCCCATCTGAATGACACTGATGAATTCCAGTATGAAAAGGCCAAACTTAAGATGCCGAGTGAGCTTCCAGCCACGTCGGCTGCAGAGAGCAAAGTCTCCCCGCATCTCGCTCTGGCCGGGTGCACAAGGAGCGCTCCGTGGAGGTGTGAGGCTTCTTGTTTTTAAAACGGACGTTGTCAAACTAGAACGCATCCGAGTCAGGGCACAAGGCTAGATATGGCTGAGGAATCACATCACGTAGAAAGAGGTTGGAAGGAATGGAGATGTTTGACCTGGGGGATGTCACTGGAAAGTGGGCAGCTGCTGAGAAATGCCCGACGTTCTCTCCCAGGACAGTCAGCCACAGAGGCTTGTTCTCGGGGGTTAGGACGACGAGGACAAGGCCCTGGGAGTGCAGTGTGCGTGTGACCAGAGTGTGTGACCAGCTATATGCACCCAGTGCCCAAGACCATCCCCCTGGTCATTTAGAGTACCGTGTCATCTCAGGAGGTCCTGATGTGGGCAAAAGATACATCCAGCCGATGGGATCTGGTCTGAGACCCACATCAAAAAAGCTCACCAACAATGGGAACTGTCCAATACCATAATGGGAACTGTCCAATAACAACAGGGCCGCTTAGAAAGGAGCCGTTTGCCTGTCACTGGTGATGCAGAAAGACCTCATGTCACCCAGCTGGGATGTTTTAGGCAAGGATTCTTTATTTGGATGAGAGGTTAAAGTTGGTGGTTTTTAAGTGATCTCCACTCCAAATTTAAAATACCGTTGTTTTATGTTTAACATTCTATTGCCAAAGATCAATTCCATGACAAAATGTAGGGAACACTTAATTTTAAAAACATCCGTCTCTTACTAGCATGGAGACCTGTTTCTTTGGCATGTCATTGAATTTCTGTGGGCTTTGACTAATTACTGAGAACCAGCAAACTCACACCAGTAGTCCTATGTGAGGGACTTTGGGGACAATAAGGAGACAGGGACCCAGCTATGACAAATAAGATTGAGCAAGTACTGTTTAGAAATATGACTTGGACCGAAAGGAAATCTATCCTTACTAATTCATGTAATGTTAGAAGTGATCTGCTTTGATATTGATTTACCATTTAATATTTTCTGGCATAAATCGCCTCCTATAACATGCTGTTTTGTAGTGTAGAATTAAGGGCACTGTCTTTGGATTTAAACAATCCTAGTTTATAGCCTCACTTTGCCAGCAACTAGTTTTGTGATGTCAAATAAAATATGTAACCTCTCTGAGCCTGAGATTCTTTATACTACGAAGAGTTAACACTACAATTCCGTAGTGCCTTTCTGAGAATTAGAAATAATTCTATTAGAAAACCTGGTACATAGTATGAGTTCTAAAAGTTAGTTATAATGAGAGACTGTTTTGCAAACATTAAATCTATTTCAACCTACTTGTCACCATTTAATGCTGCTCTATTTGTGTTCAAGGTTGACTGTCCATTTGTTAGCACATCTGCATATTCCTCATAATTAATATATTTTTTTAATGACATATGGTTTAGTGACTGGAAATTGAGTCTTGCCTTCTGTTTTCAATTTGTTTATGACTCAATGACTCAATATATGTGTCTGAACTTTCATTTTCCATTCTGGAAGCTAGAATTTAAAACCCTTGTTCATATGTAGCTATTTTAGAAAATGAGAGGAAAATTTGTAATCCAAGGGTTTTGAATATATGCCAGGCTATTCAGCGATGCAGTCAGATGCATGGAGATCACAGGCCATGGCTTCCGTCATGTTTGGGGGACAGGGGGACCAGGGCCAGCATTCTAGTCTCTGGAGTGAGAGTGGTTTGGGCTGGGCTGGGCTCAGCTTCCAAGGGAAGCCAGCAGGAAGCACACGTCTGCTGGGGACACGCTGGGCGTCCTAGGTGTGGAATTAGGCTGTTGACATGATCACCCCACGTGAGCAACCTCACAGCGTCTGCGTGGCTGTCGGCCTCGGCCACTAAAAGGCACAGTTGGATGTGAGATCCTACCTTCTGAAACCCCTATAGCGTTTATGCCGTTTCTATGCTGTGGCCACATTCGGTGTGTTAATTAAGTGAGTCGTGTCTTATCTCTTAAATATCAAGTCGATGTGGTCCAGTCCCTTTTCTACCTATCCGGCCCTTTTCCCACCCCCAAAGAGAATATTGCGCAGAGTGGCATTAGGCATCTTTCATTACAGATTTTGAATTGGATGCAAAATGATGAATGTCCTTGGTGTGTCCATGCAATATTTTATTTCAGCATTTTGAAATGCACGCATTCACGAAAAGTACATTGCAGGAGGAACAAGTCGGTGGGCTCGTCTGAAAAACTGGTACATGTGAGAAGCACCTTGAATTCATTTCTCCCCAAAACTTTCCCGTTCGGCCACTAGAGCCTCAGGCGTCACCAGCCACATGAATTACTTCTGGTTTCGCTTTTTAGAGGTCCCTTCTGGGTTCTCTGTAACTAACTGATGGAGCAAAGTTTGGGGGCATTCTATTTGTTTTCTGTTCGTTCGTTTTATATGGAAGAGTCCATAAATATACATCATTTAAAAGTTTACTAAAAACCATACTTTCAGGAGATTATACGAGCTCGACTAGTCCAACCTGTGATTTATTGCTGAATGTTTTGTATTCCTTTTGCCTTCCAAAAAAGGTTAAATTGGAAATATTATTAAAAACTCCCTCCCTTTGAATTTATAGGTCGGGGTAGCTGTCGCATCCAGTTGCCACGTAGAATCGGTATTTACCGGACAAGATGTGTTGATTCAGGAGGTTGACTGTGGAGTGCTTGCCCCGCGAGGGTCGTATTAAACTTGAGAGAAGCTTTGTGAGCAGCATCGCATCTTGGAGACAATATATCAAGCTGATAGATACGCGGCTCTGCGGTTAAGAAACCAGGGCTGGAATTATGGCTGGCTCGCAGCTATTGCATTGGTGCTAAGGAGCCTCCGAGGAATAGGTGGAGAAGAAGAGGGGTTAACTGGAGGGGAGAGAAGGTTGTCCAGAACCCAGTGTTACTGAAAGCACAAGGAATAGATAGTTCCGTGTGAATAATTAAAGATGATCGCCCCGGTTGGAAATAGTTTGCGATTTTATATCATCAGAATGTGACCAATTTCATGGAGCACAATTTGTTTTAGTATCAGTCAGAAGAGAATTCAAGATACTTTGTTATTGTGGGATCTCCTCTGGGGTGCTTCTCTGTTTTTTTCTTAATTGCTTAGTTATGCAGTTTCTAACACTTGAAGAGATTATTTTTGTGTATGTATTTAAAACTATTTTTATGTTGATTTCTTACAGCTGATTTTTATTCAGAATTTGAATGGTCAGTAACATATTCCTTGGCATAAATATATATATAATATGTATATATATACATATATATATACATATGAATATATATATATATAAATATATATGTATATATATATACATATGTATATATATATAATTAGATAAAAAATAATCAAAGGAGGGACACGCTTTTATGTTATACATTATATGCAACTTGCACTTGACTCTTTGCCGGTGCCCTTTTTATATGTGCATTTGTTATAAATCAGTGCAAGACTATATCAAATGAGAAATCGCCATTGTTAAAACTGTGTTCACAAAGTGTCACTTGAAGTGTTTGTGGCAATGGACGTCCTGCAGACCAAAGATTTAGAGTTAGGATTTTGGATAGCTGGCCCTGGGCAGCAACCTTACTGCCTTTCCTGGTCACGTCACATTTCTGCTGACCGAAAGGACCGTTTGGTGCCATTTCGTCTCTCGCCAACCATTCAGTTTACTCTCAACTCGTTGCCACTAAGCTGATCCCTTCACCTTTATTTTGCTCACTGAGAAAATGGATGCTGTCAGGAGAGATCTTTGCCTTTGGCCCGTCAGCAAATCTTCCTGTTTGCACCCGCAGCCTTGCTCTCTGCATTCACTTCTGTGCAGTGGGAGGTGCGCCCCTGCTTTGTCCAACAGCCAACGTGCGCTGCCTCTCAATTCAGTTCACGTGTGTGCTGGCTTGCCTCAGTCTCCCACACCAGAACTGTGGTCTGGCAATTACTCTTTCTTCTCCAGCATCATCTTCTCCCCCGATCTCTTCTGGATCATTCTGTTGACCTTTAACAAATAGCCAGATATTTCTTCAGCGAGATGGGTTTCATTGGGAACAACAAAGAATTGTAATATGGGACATATACCAGGTCCAGAGAAACACAGGAAGAGAATGCTCTTTTATGGACTTGGGAGGGTCTGTTGTAAACAGTCCGTTGATGGAAACCGAAAGTTCAAGCCAATAACTTTTCACTGGTTGGGTGATGGTAGTTTCCCATCGGCTGAGCTGTTACTGGGCAAGGTGGAATCTTTTCTTCCTCTTGCTGAGGCAGTGTTACTTCCTGTTGGAGATGCAAGGTACTTCTCTTCCCGTTGGGATCCATAGAGCATTGGATGATTTCTGAGAAAGCTCTCATCTTGCCTCCTGCCTCCATTTTAAATGAGGTGTCAGTTTATCGGTTTTCATAATTCCAATAAGCATGAATATGCTGTACCATCTCCCAGGTTTTAGGAAACCTTCCTCTGATACCACTAACTTTTCTAAATACTGCCCCATTTTCTGCTCCCCTTGGTGGACGTCGGGGCTCAGTTCTCAGACCTCACCCTGTCTACACTCACTCCTGGTTTGGTTCCTCAGGTCTAAGCCACTGAATAGCATGTATACGTTGGTGCACAACCCTGCCCAGAGTCCCCATCTTCCCAGCGTCTCCACCCAACATGCATGATACACCTCCTCGACCGGAGTGTGGACACCTCGCGACACACCCAAATCTCCCCTCAGTGCCCTCATCTCTGGCATGGCACCCCCATTCACCTGGTGTTTAGGCCGAAAGCCTTGGCATCGCCTTTAACTCCCTTATTTCCTCTCACCAGTACACGCCACTGCCAACAGCAAAGCTTATCACCGTCTCCACCGCTGTCCCTGGACCCTAAGCGACGGCCGCCGTTGCCCGGGTCACCGCAGTGGAGGTTTGCCTGTGTCTCCTCGGCCCCGCTCCTCCGCTAGCACCGAGAGATGTCATCAGTTGGGAATGATGCTGCTTCTAAATGGCCCGAACCCATTTAGAATGGCATCCAGAGTCCTCTCTGGGACTTTTAAAGCCTAGATCAGGAGGACCTGGCGCGCTCTCTCCCGCTCCGACTGCTCTTCCTCCCCGGTCCTCAGGCTGTTTCAGCCGCGTGGGCCAGTCTCAGCTCCGTAACCACCATTGGCATGTCCCCTCCTCACTGCCGTCTCCAGCTGGGTCGCTCTTCCTCCAGACGTCCTCATGACCACCTTCCTTACGTCACTGAGGTCTCTGCGCACTTGTCACCCAGTGACAGGTTCTTCCTGCCGCTTTCCCGTCTAATCTTAACTGCTAGGTAATAACTAAAAATTGCGCACTCCTTTTCACTTTGTCTTCCATTGCCCTGCTCTGTTTTTCTCCCTGGGCACATTCCCCATCTGTTACCATCTTCTGTGTCTGTCCTGTTCGTCGCTCGCCCTCCCCCCTGACACCACAGGGTCAGTCGTCACGTCCGCTCTACTCAGTGCCATTAGCCTGTGCACAGAGTCCCTGCTTTGCACAGAGTAGACGCTCAATAAATGTGCAGTGACTAAATTAGTGAATTATTGATGAACTCAAATTCTTAGCGGATTGATGAAACACGTAATCTAATGCTTCCATTCTCATCAGTGGTCATTCATTAGCCTCTTCGTTTACAGGAGATTCTCCTGAATTGGGGAGTATGTAAAACTCACACACTACATAAGGTATGTACAAAAGAAGGTCGAAAAAATGAACCCGGGACATGTTTTTATTATTTTGATTTCTTCTTCACCAATGGCCTCTAGTAATCCTTGGTCATTTAGGAGCTCATTTGAATAATCAGAATAACTGTTTAGAATTAGACTTATAGGAGCAACGTGAGTTATGCTGAGAAGTTCAGATTAATCCATTAAATAATAATAGCATTAATAAGCTAACAAAAATTGCTGGAACCCAAAAATAAAGTGCTTTATTTACATTGTCTCTGGTCTTCACAGCAGTCCTCCAAAGGAAAATATCGTCGTTATTTTAAAGATATAAAAACTTAACTTGAGGTCAACAGGTGATTTTTCTAATGCCACAGGGCTTTGTTTAATTTGGCTTTTGAGTTTATGACTATCATTTGAACAAACTCTGATATGATAGGCACATTCACGTTGTACCTCTTGGAAAAAATTAATTTTAAAAACCAGAGTCATCTTGTCTTTTTTTTTTTTTTTTTTTTTTTTTTTAGCAGAATTGGCTTCAGTTTAATTCATTCCTATTAGGCCTTCTAGAACTATTCAGAGAGATTCCCTGATAGATGGCATCAAGCAGGTATGCTGAATAGAGGAAAGATTTACCAGAGACCTCAACTGGACTAAGAAAAAAAAAAAAAAACAGCACAGGTGCCCGGCTCGCACCGCGCTGAACACGAGCAGAGCCGCTCTGAGGGGACGCAGCCCATCCTGTAAAACGCACGAGGAAGGATTTCGTCTCCCCGTTTTTTTTTTTTTTTTTTTTTTTTTTTTTGTCGGGGAAAATTCAGGCTGCAATTTGCTCATTTCAGCCAATCATATCTATCGTATCATTGTAAAAAAAATAGAATTTGAATAAACCTGTCTCCAAAAAAAAAAAAAAAAACCCCGTGTGTCCGTGCGCCGCGTGCGGCCGAGGTGGCGATGGCGCAGTGCGTGGGAGACGCACGCGCCGGCCGCCGCCGTCCGGTCGCCGGGCGACCCTGCAATTTCAAGGCGCTTTCCTGCTCGCGTCGCCGGCGCCCCTCCGTGGGTTCCGCCAGGCGGACGGGGGCGCAGGTGTGGCAGGAGCTGCTCTTCCGTCCGCCGTGCCCTTCGGGGGGCCTGGCTGGCTGCTCAGGCCGAGGTCCTCGGGCACCGGCGTCGACACGCGCGGTTAAGAAGGGACGAAAACGCTAAGTTAAATGGACCGTGCGTAACGCCGGCGTGGATCCCGAGGAACCGGCTTCCCAGCGTGGGGAGCATTTCCATTCCGCCCAGCATATGTTCCCCACGGTTTTCTCTGCTCTAATTCATCTGGGTGTCCCGACAGCTCCAGATGGCGTGCTGCCTCCGAGGCTGTCAGCTGCCACTCCAACCAGTCTTCAGGTCGTCTGGTCTACACCAGCCCGCGACAATGCCCCGGCCTCTCCCAGATACCAGCTCCAGATGCGGCCCGCCCACCCCGCCCACGGACGACTCGAGTGAGCCCCCCCCCCCCCGCTTTGCCCATCCTCCTGTCGCCCGGGGTTCGCAGTGTAGATGTAAACTTTCTTTATCTGTTTTTAAAGTATGTTTTTAATTAAACTTCCTGGGGGTAACACTGGTTAATAGCCTTATATAAATTTCAGGTTTTGAACAATAGGCCAGTTCTCATTTGCAGTAAATAAAGACCCCCTTTTCAAAGTTCAAACAAAACACAAGCCGCGGCCTAGGAGATAATTATTTGCTTTGCAAAAAAAAAAAAAGCGATTTTTCACTTATATAGCATTTAAAAATAACATTTTCACCTTTAACTTGTCGTGAGTACCGCATCGCGTAGGGCGCGCATACACCTGAAACCCCCGAAAGGCCATCTGAACTGTAGCTACAAAATTATAATACTTACTCCACCAGTTCCACGTGACAATCACTCTCGATACCAGACGAGAACTGATTCAGTGCTGCTAGAATTTACAGCTCGTGTCAACGCAGTACTGCAAACCCTCAGCCAAATGGCTACTTACTTTTACAGAGATATCATGGAACAACAGAAAATTACAGTGCTTAAACGTATGTTGACATTCTCTCAAAATGCATTGCAGTTGGCTTTTTCTGTTTTTTAAAAAAATTTCTCTGAATAGCTAAAGCGTCATCACCGTTTCTTTCCTATAGGTTATTTTCCAGTCCTTCTGCCTCATTAAGCTACGACGTGCGAGATCTCCTACCGCACACAGAGTACGCGTTTCGGCTGGTTGCCTCCAACGGGTTTGGCAGTGCGCGCAGTGCTTGGACTATCTTCATGACGACAGAGGACAGTAAGTGATCGGAACAGTACACAGCTAAATGTCCTCTCCACTGCGGCATCTCAGGGGGTCTTTAGTTTTTTCCAGACAAAGAACTAAGCCTTGCCTATTTTCTTGACACTTAGCGTCAGGAATCTTTCGCTGGGTAAGGGTGGACATCTTGCACAGTTGGGACATACTCGTACTACTCCGCAGAAGGAAGAAGGATGTGGTCTTGGAGGGTTAGATGTACAGAGCGTAGTAGTTTACAATAAGTTATGATATGGCCCCATTCTGTCCTGCAGAGTACGCCTAGGTGTCTTGCAAGAGAAAGGTTGTCATCTTCTCTTCCGTGACCACGTGTTACAGCGTTTGCTGCTTTGCAGGCATTCTAGCGCGTAGAAAGCCATGAAGCGCGGTCCTTATGTTGTGAGGATGCGTAGAGCGCCATTCTGCCTTTTCTTGGCGATAGATCGCACAGCACTTTTACCTGCGCCTGAAAGACAGCCTCCGGAATGGAGCAGTCCGATCTGGCAGCAGCGCTCCTGCTCGTAACACGTAGAGTCGACCGGGGTTGTCTTGTTCAGCCAATAACGAGAATTTTCTAGTTTTTCGTGCAACAGTCATATTTGCACATCTATGTTTGTACTAGGCCGGATGTGGGAAATAAACACGTGGGTGTACTATGTAGTTGTACCTAAATTCTGTGAACGCGCATAGGTGGAAGTATAATTTTTTTAAGAAGATCGGAATTAAATCACGCTACGGAGAGTGAACGAGGACGCTGTATCTTTGAGCAGTGGGGTTTGTAGGTTTAATCTTGTCAAGGCTTTTAATCAGAGGCTCCTTAGGAGATGTGGCTCTGTTGGCCAGTTGCCACTCTAGTTCCATTTTCCATGAGGACCTGGGTGACTTTCAAAAGGCTAGATATTAGTCAGAAGGCGTGGTGTTTGAGACGATGTCAACTGCGTATTAAATAGATCCTTTCCTTCCCACCATACCCTTAGTTGTATTATTTTACCAAGGGCGAGGCATCAGATGAGATCGAACCAGAACTAGTTGCCTTCCTTAAAGCTTACTTTATTACGAAAACTCATTAGAAACAATAATAGTTAATACTTTGTCCATTTCTCCCACTCATAACTACTCCCTAGGAGCAAGCTAGGTGCTTTAGAAGGACACGTCCAGTTGTTTTGGTCCCAGGGGTACCATTTCGTAAATTATCAGCACAGTGCAATAAACCACACCTAAGGCCAAGAACCCATTAATGCATCACGCAGAGCACCTCACCCCCCCTTTTGGGGAGAACGTGACATTTACTCTGGAGAATTTGGCAGCATGGTCACCGACTGTATACAGATTTACGAACTGGAGAGCTCACACTCAGAATAGATTTTTGAAGAAATCTTTAAAAAGCAACTGAAAATAGATTTTTAATCTTCTTCCTCAATGTAGCATGCTTGAAAAATTATGTAAAAGTAATTGTTCAGCCCACTGTAGAGGTGATAGCTTCTTAGCATGCCCCATCGGAGGAGAAGGAAAAGGGTCTCCCTTTTTTGGCACTCATAATTTCTGTCCCACAGAGAAAGGGTACGCTTGGATTACCTAAGTGGCGATTCTTATGAAATTGGGGCCATGATCTTCTATCTACAGGCAGGAAGTTAGCACATAAATAAAATACAAAATATTGCAAAATACCAATTAGCACACCATCCTTTATTGAGCAAACCTATCTCCTGCCTCGTCGTACTGTAAAACAAGTCTTACAGACTCTACACAGTTAGAAATTTCATGTACCGATACTCTGCCTTCCTTATGATTGTTAGGGCTTGGTTCAAAGAGAAGAGTGTTAACCCTTCATTTCCCATAAGTAAGAATGCTCGGATAGCAGGGCTTACATCAAGAAACCCAGCCACCATTTTTATTTAAATCCTTTCCCCAAACCTGATGACGTCTTCCTTCCCCTGCTTCATGGGTGGTCATACACGTCAGCAAAGAGCCCACGGCTGGCTGTCGGCCGCTCCAGGCTAAGTTGCCAGTGTGTGCTCAACCCTGAGACGTGGTGCCAGGTGCACTGCGTCTGGGGTGTCACTGGAGAGGGATGCCATCTCGGAAAGGATGTGCAGTTGAGCTGACAAAGTGATCGGCACTGGGCACAAGCAGCCTTTTGTCAAGACTTCGGAAGCACCGTTCACAAAACCACCCACGCCGACAGCGCCATTGCCAGAGTCCCACTGCATACCTGATCCCGCCCAGCCCCTCTCATTTGCCGAAGTGCGGTTCCCAATGTAGAAATTCTATGGATCGCTTTACAGAGTGAAGCAGAGCAGTCACCTCATGCCCACTCTGAAATTCCATACCATCAGTAGCCACCTTTCGGCATCCGCCAATGCCTCCAAACATCGGAGCCAGAAAGAAAAGGTCGCCAGTAGCAATATTTTCTGTGTGAGATGGCAAGACTGAGACCAGGTGAGACCAGAAAGAGATACCCAGGCAGGAAATGAACTACAGCCAGAGAGACAAAAGCTCAGGTGCAAAGAGAAGTTCTCGTAGGCAGAGAAAAGAGCTGTGAGGAATTTTAATGATTTTTTTTTCCCAAATAATTTGTCATTTGCCTAAGCGGGCCACCAGTATGGCGTTTCAGGCATTTTAAAAGGATCTTGTGTGCTGAAGCCAGATAATAATTGTGCACATTTCCTATGGAAATTTTGAATCCCGTTAAACGTGTATTAACAAAAGACGTTTATTCCAGTCACTTGGTCAGTATAGCGTTCAACTATTTGTAATCAGGTGATAACAAGTCTGATTGCTTTGGTTTCGTTTGGTTTCTATGTGTTGCTAAAAATCCAGGCAACTCGCACGTCTGCAGCTTGTAAAAATGCATCAGTGTCGTGTTGGACTTGGGAGCATATAATTCATAATACGAAGACGCTTGCCTAGCAGCAGGAATTGGTAGCATCTTTTAGCCAGGAATAACCATCGTTCCTGCTGGTGTTATTGGTTCCTCTCTTGTGTATTTACAGTTGTTTTCTACGCAGTTTATCCAGGCAGAGCTTGTGATTGGCTGGAAGGGCCTGTTTCTTCCAGCTTGACCTTGAACATGGACGTGCTCTTTTGCCTATCGAAACCCTGCCCTGTGGGTCAAATATGTGATAAGCCACTTTTCTGTAAAACATGGATTCCATGAATTGATCCCAGTCAAGTAATCTGTTTCTCTCAAGGTTTTTAAGTTACGAAGACTGAAATATGGAATACCTCTTTATTTCACTCATTTTAACAAACATATATGGTATACACAAGGGACTAGATCAAATGAATTACCAAATTAAAGTGAGTTTGTTTTCTAAACCTCACTCTCTACCTCCAAAAAAAAAAGGTTATATAGTAGATCATTAAGTTGCCATATATTTTTAAAAGTCTTCAAAAATTTGAGCATTTCCCCAAATTTGTAGTTTAAAACTCCATATTATATTTAACCACTAATCTAAGAGGCATTGTTAAATGACTTTGTGAGATTTGATTCATTTTCTAAAGACTTACATGAACAATTTTTCATGTGCATGTGTTATTATTTTGCTAACAGACTGCCCGTGAGTTTTGACTGGAGTATGCTAAATGATAGCAAGATATATCATTACCTACACAGTGACATTTTAAGTACTATTAATACACTGTATTTACTCATTAGGTCTTGTTATATTTTAGACACTTACAATTGCACTGTGAACAAAAGATGAAACAATAAGGCAAATTATCCTAGTTCTGCATCTTACTTTTATTTTCTATCACCATTGTTGAGTAATTTCCCCCAGTATTTCATCTTTGAAATTCTCAAAGCAGTTTACAAAGGAACAGAGGTTCTTCTGGATTCAGAAAGACATTGCAATGTTAATTGAAATCTATATCTAACAACACGTTTCTTTCTCATTTGTTGTCTGACAAAATTCTACTCATTCATTATGCCTCAGCTCAAATGTCACCTCCTCTGTGAAGCCTTCTGTCTTCATTGCTACCTTAGAATTTTGGTCTTCACTATCAATATTGCCTTTCAAATGGTAACTTCTCAGGACCTAGGGCTCTGCCTCATTTACCTTTGTTTATCCAGTGCCTGGTGGGGAGTCTCTTGTACAGCAGGTCCCCACAAATTGTTAGCTTAACGCGCTGATTGAAAAGAGTTTCATGTAAGTAAATCCATGAAAACTCAACCAAGCAAACTTTAACTGGTACCTGCCAGGTACCAGTAACTAAAAGAGACGGGAAACTCACAAGGATGATTAAGACACATTCTTTCCTTGAGACATCCACTCTCTGGCAAGGGCCACACAGCATCTAACGGCAGCGAGCATATGCTGAGTTGAGATTTCCAGAGAGCGAGTCCACAGAACGTGTCCTCGGCATGGCCTGTGAGGGAATCCTAGCTGGAGAAGAGCAGGGGAGGGCGTAGAGAATGATTTATATCTGGAGTTCACTTTGATACCAGGTTTCAAATTCGCTTCCTTACCATTGGTCCAGAAGAAGGCAGAACACGAAATTGCTGTGGGAGGTGACACATGACCCCTGAGACCTGGAGGGTGGCTTGTAGGGTTTCTACCCTGAACATAAGACAAGGAGGATGAGGATCAGAGGCAAATGCCAGAGAAGGAAGTCCCCAAAGCAAGCCTCATGCTTTGCCTTGGTCAGAGGCAGCCTTCTGGCAGTGTTAGCTGCCTTGACTAGTGTAAAGGATGTTCTGATGAGAGAGGCTTCTGCTAGCCTGAAACCACGTGCTATATCGAAATAAAGTGGGGAGCAGTAAAGAGATTTCCAAAAGGAAAACACTTTTCCTGGTTCTTAGTCTCACAACCTGGAACGAGAGTAAAACACTCTGAGTCCTTCTGCCAGAAAAATGGGGTATTGCAATTGAGCAAGGCATTGATCAGGATAATGTGAGAGCAGGATTTCCCAAATCATTTATCATGCCTCTGTGCCCTTAAGAATAGTTAGGTTTTAAAACTAATATTGCACTGCAAGCATCTTTTGGTTAGTATGTGTCAGCGTGTAAAGTCTCAACCTGCATCTTGAGTATTCTCTGCGAGATCAGAGCGGGGGCATTTTTAAATGAGGGTAGAGCACCCTTATGTCAGTAGACCTTGTTTTATGAGGGACTGTGAACTACCAAGTT